>JAQRGC010135226.1:0-18141 GCA_028659135.1 Plantago lanceolata | reverse complement strand
ATGATTGTGATATGTATTGGCCGATTTATGATAGATATAGAAATGATGTATTAGTTGACGATGTGTGACCCGATGTAATATCGATATTCTCAAAAAAAAAAAAATCAAATATAAAGAATAATACATGTTTATCCCTTTTAAGTATAAAAACTTACTCCGATAATTACGGTATCGAATTAAATCTTTTGTTAGCCTATGTTTTAAAATCCGGACCCGAATGGGCCGTCCATAATATCCTCGTGAGCCCGCGCCCAGCGGCATGTTCAATGCCAGAAATAATCATTAACTCCAAATTAGGAAGAGAAAATCTATCAACCAAACAAAAAGTGCAAACTAAACAACAAAACCACCTTTTTTTCCCAATTTCTTTTATTCTGGTTCAACCCTATTTCCAATTTCACAGATAAGGGGCACATACAACAAGGCCAGTCTTGAATTTTCCCCATTTCATCTTCAAGGTACTTACTGTTCTCTCTCTTCTTCACAATCATCTTGTTGTTGTTTCTTCAGCATCTCTATTTATGGCGTGTAATGTTTCTTTGTTTATTTATGTACAAATAGTCACACCCCCCTTTTTATTCCAGGTAGCTGAGAACAGTTTTGAATTTCATGCCAATGGAAACAAACACTGAATTGAGTTTCTAGAACATAAAATGCCATCTGGGTTTTTGATTTCCAATCTGAATGTTGCTGTTAAGCTCGGCAACAACTTGCATAGGTCTGTTGTGAATGTAAAGCTGTCTCCACCTGTTTCTTTGATTACGCGCAAGAATTCGATTGCTGTTATATCCGGATATTCGAGTAAGAAGTGTGGAATTAGAGCTATGGTGTCGTCCGGTTCGATTGTGGCCTCTGGAGATGTGGTGGTGGATAAGTTAGTGACTAGTTGTGGGGGGTTTTCGGGTTTCGTGAAGCCTAGTGCTGTGTTTTACAATGATAGGAGTTACAGGAATTGTAGGCAGGGTAGAGTGAGTTTGAGGATTGGGGAGAGTGATGGGTTTCTGGGAGCTCAAGGGAGTCATGTTTTCGACTGCAAGGGGAAGTCTGGGTACTCAACTGGCTTTCGGAGTTTTTCAACTTCACCGGATGGAATTGCGCCTGAAGTTTCGATTGATGAGGCTTCGATTGCTGATGAGCTTTCGAGTCTTGCGATTTCGCCTGAGAAGTATGTCTCTGCCAATTTATATGCTTTTGTTATTGTTATAGAATGGTACACTTTGATTTTGTCGTTGGGGACTCGTATAGTATCTAGTTTTGAAATTTGAATGTTGCTCTCATAAATCTGACTTGCTTGGAATGCAACATTTATAATGAGATTCTTTAGATAGATTTGAAGTTAAAGATAGTGTAGAAGTTAATCATCTTGCTATTGTGCTTTCAATGTCTTTTTTTTCTTTTTCCGAAGCTTTTACTTTAGATTATAATTTACGCGAGATGGCAACTTCAACTGAAAAGATTGGTGCCGTTAATTACTTCAAGGTATATAACATATTTGAATTTTCTATGCTAACTAAGCAGAGATCCCTGAATAAGTGAACTGGTTATATATATTATGGCCAGGTTTCTCTACCATGCCTGTAATTGGCTTAATGATCCACCATTTTGAGTGTAGGATTGCCATATAATTTGTAGTCGAGAAGATTTCATAGAAAAATTTCACACAGGAAAACTTAGTAAATAACCTTTGTGCGGTATTTTTCAGGACTCTGAATTCTAAGATTCTGAAGCTAAATTCCGGAGTATGTTATATGCCACATCCTGCTAAAGTGGAGAAAGGTGGAGAGGATGCCCATTTTGTCTGTGCTGATGAGCAAGTTATTGGCGTCGCTGATGGAGTTGGTGGGTGGGCAGATCATGGTATTGATGCAGGATTATATGCCAAAGAACTCATGTCTAATTCCGTCAAAGCCATTCGAGAAGTACGAAAGAGTGATATTAATCCTTTGCATGTCTTGGAGAAGGCACATGCTGCAACTAAAGCCCTGGGTTCCTCAACAGCTTGCATCATCGCCCTTAAAGAGCAGGTTTGTTTTCTTTGTGTGTTTGTCATCCAATGTCTTGACATACTGTCAAATTTCAATGCCAGGTCGTAGTTTGAATATACACTTTGATGATATAGTTTTGGAGACCAAACTATTTTCTTGTTAGCTAGTATAGTTGAATACTGGAGAAAGATAATGGCTGTTAAGTCTGGTTGGTTTTTCGGTGTCATAGTCAACTCGGGGTCTTGACTCTTGCTCCCCACACACATCTTCTATGAAGCTACTATAAACTGCATTTGTAGTTGTTGAATGTGATGAAGTGGAAGAAAACTGCAACTTTTTGCAATATCCACTGGAATTGTATTGCCATTTCCGTATTAGGTTTTTTCTATTCTGTCCGATGGGCTGCTCATTTCAAAGGGCATTCTCATGTTTTATACATGAGATAGAGCTATGTGCTTAGTGCTTACATTATACTACTGTACTTGTGTAGAATACAATGCTATAATAATAATGTTATCCAACTTATTTTGTTCTTTGATTTGAACAGAAACTTCATGCTATTAACCTCGGAGATAGTGGATTTATCGTGGTCAGAGATGGTCGCTTAATATTTGAATCACCTGTCCAACAACATAGTTTCAATTTCACTTATCAACTTGAAAATAGTGAAAGGGCCGATCTCCCAAGTTCGGGACAGGTATGTTAGAACAAACTTTGTTTTAATACTAGTGTTATTTTAATGCTTTATTCAAGTACAATCAGATTGGGGATATATGTATGAGAGCCTCTATATATACTTTTCACAAACTACAGATATGGTTTAAAGAATATTTGAGATATCACTTGAAAGTTCGAGTTACATGACACAAAGCTTCCTTAAATTTCTAGTTGCATTGCAAAAATGTACCAACGGTTCCCTCGGGCATTTTATAGGGAGGGTGTTTTGTGTTCCCTTGCTCTGCAGTGAGTTTTAAGAAGGGGAAAGTGAGTTTTAAGAAATGCGAGGGGTGCCATGGGTTACTACTATATCACCTTACCTATTTATTGAGAGAGTACTGAGAATCTCAGATTAGTACTAGTCAATTTAGACAAAATAGTTCAATTCTTTCCTGAGAAAGGTCTTTGATGACAGTTTTTAATATTGCTCAGGTTTTCGAGATTCCTGTTGGAACTGGAGACGTAATTGTTGCTGGGAGTGATGGGTTGTTTGATAATTTGTTTAACAAAGAGGTGGCAGAAATTGTTGGTGAGGCTTTCAAGAAGGGTCTAACCCCCGATGCAATGGCCCAGAAGATAGCTAAGGTTGCACGTGCCAGAGCCCTGGATAGGAAAACCAGGTCCCCATTTGCAGTTGCAGCTCAAGAAGCTGGGTATACTTTCTATGGTGGTAAACTTGATGATTTAACTGTTGTTGTCTCGTACGTCTCTACTTGAACTGATGCTTGAAGAACTTTTCAACCTGAGCTTAGTTTGCATTATTAATCTATCCATTTGTCTCGCGCTCATTGGTTCTATTTCGTTGTATCTCTTTTTCCCCTAGAGAACATTTTATGAGTTTCTTAAGAAAAGAAATCTTGTTTATTTTTAGGTTTTTTTGCGCTGTCCCATGATCTTTCACTTTAACGCCCATTACTTTGTAGTATCTGTTTCCATTTTTTTCATCTATTTTGATTTCAGTTAAATGAATAGTCCTACTTAGCTTTTAATTGGTGCGACTTGTGCAGTACGAGCCAAACATCAATTTTGCGCCTATTTCTGCCTCCAGGTATCACATGTTTACTTAGATGATTCTATATGATGAAAACACTGAGATAGCAATCTTATTTCTGTGTTATTTGAATCTTGTTGAAATACAATTCTGCAGAGGATGTTTGGACTCTAAACGAGCCCAATCACCGACCAACGTAATTATCAGATGAGAGAAGGCTGAAAACAGCTGTATCTCTACATTTTCCTTTCAGAATTACGTTCTTCCTGAGAACACCTTCCTTGACAAAACCTGCTTTCTCTAGCACCCTTTGAGACCCTTTGTTCTCGACATCCACAAACGCTTCAAGCCTCTGCAGATAAGTCCACTCTTTAAATATCGCAGCACTCACCATATTCACCGCTCTGATCATGATCCCTTTGCCCCAGTGCTCAAAGGCCAGTACATAGCCAAGCTCAGCTCTGCATTTCTCAAAGCCTGATCTTGGAGTAACAGTAATTGACCCAACCATGCGATCATCGATGCAAATAGCTCGGAACCATGGATGGATCATGGCGTTGTTCTTGAAAAAGTCGAAGGCTTGATCTTTTGAAGTGTACGTGTCCCATAGGCAAAAGCTGGTTACTCTGTCATCTGTTGCATAGACCATGAAATCATCTATATCGGTGAGATCTACGGCTCGTAGGGTGATTTTCAGGGTGGCCTTGTCACTCTCTTCCTCGTTTGGATTCATTGGTTTGTTTTCTGTCATATGAGTTTTAGTTCTTGCTGTGGACTTAGGCCAGTTAGTGATGTATATATATGTGATGCCAAGATGAATGATTGATGTTCAAGTCAAGATAGGACTTTGTCTCTCTTTCTTGGAAGATAGACTTTGGAGTAGTGGGCAAGGAAAGGAGCTTGTTGACAGGTTTGACATAGACAAATGAATAAAGAACTTGTTGTAGATCCGGATATTATGATCGTTTATTATATTAGTGGTGAGTGGCGGGTCTAGAAAACAAACGTATATAAACTGTTGAAACGGATGAAAAAGGAACACATATGTAACTTGTTGGAATACAGGGAGTGCATAGTAGTAAAGAAATCTATTACATCTAAGACTGGAAGCAAATAAAAAATAAGATGCTGGATATCGAGGCCACTTATCGAATGGGGGTTTTCGTTCATGGAGATCCCCTAGGGTCGAAATCTCCTTAAACAATCTAAGTAATCGACCGGTCGCATTCACAAGAAAGAAGGCTGAAAAATGCAACATCAATACACTTCCCTTTCATAACCATTAGCTTTCTCAGAACACCTTCCTTCATAAATCCTGCCTTCTCCAGGACCCTTTGAGATCCAACATTCTCTAGAGTGACGCGAGCTTCGAGCCTCTCTAGATGAGGCCACTTGTCGAATACCATACGGCTCACCATCTTCAGCACTTCTGTCATGACCCCTTTGCCCCAATACTCATAGGCTAGTGCATAACTAAGCATGGCTGTGCACCTGTCATTTCCACTCCGCGGAGACACTGAAATCGACCCAACTGCACGGCTGTCAAGACATATCACTCTGTACCAAGGGTGGACAGTGGCATTGGTCTTCAAGAAGTCTAGGGCTTGATCTCTTGAAGTGAAACTGTCCCAACGGCAAAACTCACTCACTCTATCGTCTGAGGCCCATACCATGAAATCGTCTACGTCCTGTAGTTGTATGGGACGGAGGACGATTTTGGGGGTCTCATCACTTGGTTTGAGCGAGTTTTCCGCCATGGACGCTTCAGTTCTTGATGATGGTTTAGGCTAGTGTGTGCATATGTATGTGCAGAAAGCATATGAATGTTTAAAATAGATTAAATTGTCACATGATGAATATTGTTATTGAAGTACAACTTGGAGTCGAATATTCGTTTAGCTTCAAGAATCAAGACATAGATTAAGATTTAAGAGGGGAAAAAATGCACCAGTTTCAAAATATTCATCTTATTAGCTCTGTTTCTTGGATTAATCCAACTTTATTTTCAGATTCAATTTCTAGTATAGTACAATATCACGCGTGATGAGCGATCACGAACAATCAATCGACTACTAGATCCGAAGATAAAAACCTAAAAACCGAAAAATCTGCACTTCTCCCATTGAGAATCATGTGTTTCCTCAGAACACCTTCCTTCACAAATCCCGCCTTCTCTAACACCCGTTCCGACCCAACATTTCCATCAGCAACATAAGCTGCAAGCTTCTCCAAATGAGGCCACTCCTTGAAAATCGCACGAGCCACCATTTTCACCGCCTCAGTCGCGATCCCTTTGCCCCAATGCTCATAAGCTAGCGCATAGCTAAGCTCCCCTCTGCACCTGTGGTGTCCTGAACCTGGCGTAACATAGATAGCTCCAACCGCGCGTTCATCATCATCAATGCATATGACACGGTACCATGGGTGGCTCATGGCTTCGTTCTGCAAGAAGTCGCGGGCTTGGCCGGTTGAAGTGAAGGTGTCCCATTGGCAGAAATGGCTTACTCTATCATCTGTTGCCCATGTCATGAAGTTGTCTAGGTCGGATGGCTGTACAGGACGAAGGGTAATTTTGTGGTGTTTTTCAGCCATATTGTGTTGTGGATTAATTTGGTTCTGTAATTTGCTGGTTAAGGTTAAAGTCTTAAAGATGTAAATATATACATGCAGCAATTTCGTATCATGTAACGTACACGTACGTAGTATAGGAACTAGCTAGAGGCAAAATTTAAATGGTACATGTTCTTGGAAGACAAGTTGAACAAGATCATTGCTGCATACAGAAATCTTAATGCGTTGTGTGTTGGGTAAAATTCATCGTCTTGTTCACGGTAAAATTATGAGCACATGGAGTAGTATGCAACAATGTCATGTAACGTGCACGTAGCATATATACGTAGAGGCAGGTAAATTTTTAACTCAAAAGTTCACGGAAGAGAACTTAGACAAAAAAATGTATTACTAGTTCTGCTCGAACCCTTCAATGTGGATATCCAGGTGTATGGCATGGGGTAATAGGGTGGACTCCCGGCACAACCCCAGACTACTAATTCTAAGCAGTGACGTCTTGAAGATTAAGAGGTCCCGTGCAGCTTTCAAGTGAGATTTGCAAATTTTTAAGTGAGACCGCTATTAAAAGTTATTATATTTTAATAGAAAATACTTAAAGTTATTTTAAAAAATCATTTCGTATAATTTTCAATATTATTTTCTAGTAAAACATTGTAAATTAAATTTAAGAAAAATATCAAGTTAAAAGTGCACTTCTTTTAGAATTCTTTGAGGTAAAATCATTAATTAAGATTAAATAGTCTGGTCTTGCTTTCTCTGTTACTTGCTGGTTTCATTGCTCTTAGTACATAAATTATGCACACAAAAAATAATACAATGGCGAAAAGAAATTATGCGATTATTTTCAGTATTAATCTAAAAAATTCCACAGGCTACTGCTGAGGCCTGAGAGTAGAGAGAAGCTGCAAATCACTAAATATCATCCAATAATCAAAATATTTTTCTGTATTTTTGTTTGAACAATAGAAAATGACTAGAATTGCCAATTGGGTGAGAAAGTATACATCTCCCAAATCCCATTTATATACATAACAAGATTAATAGGGAAACTCATTTTCAGCGGCATTTTTCTTTGAGAAAAGATGAAGAATTAAAGGAAAATTAATGAAATTTGAGAAGAATTAGAGATAAGGTAGAAGAATTAGGGATGAGAGAGTAAAAAATGTGTTAAAGAGAGAGCCATAAAAAAGCCACCGTTTTGCTTGTTTAACTAAATCAGTTATAATTTTGCGTTTTTATTGGCCTCTAATTTAAACTTTTTTTCCAGACTTACTATAGTACTACTAGGCCTAGAAAATTAGAGGCCCTATAAAAGTGGAGGCCCTGAACGGTCCTGCTCCCCGCTCGTGCCAAGAGACAGCCCTGATTCTAAGGTTCTACCAAGCACAAGGCCATAGAACACAGTTATCATGCATGTGAGTTCACAACTTCATATAAAGAACTCCATGATCCCTCCATTGATGTAAACCAGAAATATTATACTGTAACACTGGCAAGTAGTACAATTTTGAAAGGAAAGGAAACTGAGTTGGTAAATCTCAAGTTCTCAACCACTCCTAAAAAGTTGAAATGGGAAAGAGGACAGAAAACCCTAGATCAATTCAATCACTCCTATACTGATATGGTTACACTGTATAAAGAGATAAATTAGTAGGCACAACAAACACTGCTTTACTTTTTCATTGAACCTAAAAATAAATTCCTCGACGGCTTTTTATGTCAATTTCTTCGCCCGGCTGCTGCAAGCAGCATATTCTACTCTACAGGGTGTGCGTGCCTCTTTCTAACGGTTACCTTCATCTCCGCGAGAATCATGCTGTGCAAAGTTTCCGTTCTCTAAATTAGACATGAACTCTGGCCCACATAGCCTTGTTAGCTCCTCCTGTTTAATATTAGGATGGTCAGGAGTCAGGACAATATGTCTATAACAGTTCAATGGTTCTGTGTTACATTCAGATAATAAACAATGAGAAGCTCAATCTAAGCCACATACCTTTATGTCATTATTTTCGGATGTGAGTTTTTCACATTCCTCTGAGAGCTTTTTTAGTTCATCTCTAAGACCTCGATTCTCACCACTCAAAGTTTCCACTCGGCCCTGCAACTCTTCACACTCGGCCTGCAAAGTTTAAAAAGGATGTTCAATATGGACCTATGGTAAAGATCAGGTCATGTTCTTAACTATTGTCGGTGGATTGCTGCAGATGTTAATCCTGGCTGAGATACCATCACAAAGTTCATTACTAACCGATTAATACAATTTAGTAATCAACAAATATCAGAATCCTCTTTTGAATTATGACCAGACTTGAACATTCAACCTGCTCCGATTAGCTTTTAGCTCTACAAACCCCAAGAACTGGATTCGCACAATTCCCCCCACCTAATGCATTTTCTCGCCTTTCAAAAGGATTTACACTTCCTTTCGCTTATTGGGAAGCCATGGCTCGTTTAAACTATTGCCAACTATAGGAATTATAATCAGAAAGAGTGACAAGGTATGCTACTTCATTTGCACTTGAACCTCAAACTACCAACTACCAAGACCCATCCGTTCACACAGTACTAAATTTCATAAGATTAAAGACTGGTAAAAAATGTGTCACTTTCCAAGCAAAAGAGAGTACATATGATCCATGCTCTAGAATATCTTAAACCAAGTTTTTCCAGAAACTAGGTTTTCCTACTTCATGGAAAATCATTTTAACAACTTAGTTTCACTCTATTCTCATAAATTCTGCACATCTGACGTCCGATTAAAGTTGATAGTTATTCATAGTTGAATACAAACAAACAAACAAGGGAACTGAAAGAAAGGGCCTACCTGCTTACGTAGCCTTGATCTCCGAGCAGACTCCCTGTTGGATTGCTTTCTCTTTTGCCTTTTTAATTCACGTTCGTCCTGCTACATAATGCAAACTACATTTGAGATTTATTCGAGGTATACTTCTCAAACTTTAGATAGCATAACTCCTCCAAGTAAAATGGGGCTGTGACTAGTTTAGTGAACCCATTAGATATCAATTGGTTATATGCATAAATATGATAAGAAATAACTTCACTATAACCATACAAAATCTACAAGAAAATAATAAATCAACACACAGATCCATGAGCAGTGAACTTCATTTGCACAAAATCAAAACTTGAGACATTAGTTACATGACTCATATTCCTCGAGTCTAATCTGTTATACCGACGACTTTTTTCAAGTGAAAGAGTTTTGGCAAATTTATTGTTTGTCCCTTGAAGGCCTTGTCAATGCAACAAACTGAAGAAACTGGATCTTAGTGGTTTCATTTAGTGGTAAACAATTTGTTCTTTTAGCGGTAAACATTTTTTCATTTAAATTTACAACCAACTTCGAGTCACCTCGAGGGTAAATGGGGAACCATTATTAATCCTCACTTTGCCGCTTCCAAAAAAAAAAATTTACAACCAACCTTCATTCCTTTATACAATTATACTTTCTCCACGCTCCTTTAGAGTTACTGGCAGGAAGGACAAAAGCGGTTTATTTTAACATCTGAGCAGACTCTTGAAGAACCAATATTCTTCCAATTTTTTTTATTTTTTATTTTTTTGAAAATACCTACACAACTATGCAACAGGGGGCCTATTTTATAGCACCTCTTATTTTCTTTTTACTGCTACATGCTACATCATGCCATGATGCATGGAGAAGTGAATGTAGCACTTCGGCTTTCAAGAAAACACCTCAGCAAGAAAATAAAGCAAAAAATAAATGAAGAAACACTACAAACCAATAAATGTTGTCATGGAATTCTTATGCGTGGAAATGATAGCAACCATGAGAAGAAATTTCAGCCAAAATAACATACTTGAACCCATTGTTCATTCATCATAGCAGGCGCAGCTACACCAGGAGATACACCAGGCTGAGTTGGTCGCAATTTCACCGACCCAGAACCAGCTGGAGATGCATCCCATAAACCCATGCCAATATTCAGGTTTGTTGCTGGCATAGAAACAACAGGATTTCCAGGTACTGTGTTTTGGAAATTAGCAGGAACACCGCTGTTTTGAGCATTTGCGCCTGAGATCCAATCGAAATCGTAAGGCAGTGAAACTTTATAATACAAAGAACAGACAAATATCAAAAAGTCTTTTACCATCAGCAAGCATCTGTTCAAAGCTCCCTTTCTTTGTCCCAGAAAAATCCTAGAATATAAATCACAGGTCTTAATACAAGCTGCCTTTTCTAAACTAGACAACCCAGAAACAAGTTTTGAGGCACTTGACGAACTCATAAATGCATCTGTATAATGCAAACAGTAAAAACAGAGAGAGGGAGAGAGTGAAGCACCTGGTTATTATTATCATCACTAGCGTCTGATGAGCCATCACTTCCACTTTCAGCACTACACATGAGTACATACAACAAAGATATTCTCAGAACTAACACATCATGGAAATCTATTCTGGGTTACCATATGTAAGATAACAGACAGAATATGAAGGAAACAAAGCAAATAGCATCCGGAAGCAGTGCATAATCAACTATGGTAGCAAAAAAACAGTAAAAACTGTAGCAATAAATACACACAGTGTCACCTTTGGGTACCACCATCATTCCCAGAGCCTGATGTTGCTTTGCCACCATCTCCAGTTTTGCCACCAACCAAGTTATGATTTCCTGAACTCCCCTTGGCTTTTTTGCTTGGAGCACGATCCCTTCCCTCAGTAGCTTTCCCATCCATTTCTGCAGATCCCTGTAATGTACCTGGGACCTGAAAAGTGAACATGGGGAACAGTTTAATCGAGGCTCCTGTATCTTATGCAAAATATACAACTAAAAATAGAGGAACAACAGCTAAAGCATGACCAAAACATGACCCAACTAAAATCTACTTGAATGTAGGATTAATTTCGTAGCTATACAGAGAAAATTCAAAGATGTCAATTACCGCAGCAACAGTAGGATGAGCATAAACTCCACCAGGAGGATATAAAGCTGGATACGGCACAGGGGTGCCATAAGGTGTCATCATAGGATGCTGAAAAGTAAACCAACCATACACAGTAAGATATCCCATCCTTGGAAAAACTCAAGTATTTAGCAAGCAAATATAGAGAAGTTCCGACAGTTGAGATCTATAGAGGTTACCTGGCTCCACATGTAGGGATGAGGAGTAGAAGCAACTGTAGAAGCAAAGAAGGGCGGAGTTCCTCCAGCACTATAAAAAGCCTGGGAAAGAAGACAAGTGTATGCTAAATACATGTCTATGCAAAGCAATAAAGGTAGGTAATGAATTTCTTGTTGCCTTTCAAATGAAAATGGAAGCCGGTGAAAAAATACAAAACCTGCATGTTAGCCCAGTCAGGATATGCAGGTTGAGTAGGTGCAGCAGTTACTTCCTGTAAATTAGATAGGACATGAAATCGTAACATGACCGAATATTTGAAATTAACTCAGTGATATCACTGTTATCAAAGTCATTCGGTACATAGGAATAGGTAAGAGCAAAATGAAGTACCTGTCCTGAGGCAGAAGGTTTAGAAGACTTTGTGGGTGTACCATCTTCCCCAGTCCCCATTTGAAGCAGGATGCTAACTCAATGCCTATTTTAATACTGCCATATCAGTAGAAATTCATTTTCAGTCAAAACCTAATGACGATGCATGGTGCTACAGGATTTAGATATTGATATCAGTCTGATGTAGAAAATAATATAATGCGCTATGTCTAATAAGGTCATGATGGGAGGTCAGTATTCATAAAGCATTAAACAATTAACAATATGGAATCATGGAGATTAGATAGTAAAGAAGCTCAGCCCCAATAATTAGAGGCCTTAGTTTAAGTTGTGCCAACTAGGCTTATTCTAAATTTCTAACACAACTATCAGATACTAAAGCAATGCATTGCAACGCTTTCTCTCAAGATGGACAAGAATTTTGTTCACAAGATTTACCAAGAACAGGAATTAATGAAACACTCATCTACCCTCTCCAGATTAGTCATGTTTCACGCAAGTTCCTGAGTAGTCAACAAGTCATATATAATGGGGGGAAGGAGACAGGAAAATGGTGGGTAGGACACGGAGAAATAAAACCACTGCATACAAGTGGAAGTTAAGCTTAGAGTCCTCCTCTTTGAGGAACAACTGAATTTCCTTCCCCTACTACAGACAGAGAATCATAGGTAAATCTGAAGGCAAAAAAAAAAAAAAGATGTTTATAGTATTCGAATCAAGATGTGAGAAAAGAGAAAGCTAACCATGCAAACATTTACCCCTAAAATAGAAGCTCAAAACACATTCTTATCATTGAATAAAAGTGACACTCACCACTAACAGAAGTGAAATTCTTGTAAAAGTCAAGATTTTCTTTAACACTAGGAAAATCAAATACATCTCCCACTCCAAGTGTTGGTACTCCCTCCCAACTTATTTCCTATAGTTAAGGAAAGTCTCGACTTTTACAAGACTTACACCTAACAGAAACTCACTAAAAAGCAAACTTTTTCCATCTCTGACTTCATTAAACAAGTAGTACTGGCATAAAGTTTTAGTTGGTCAGATTTTGCAAATTAGTGATATAAGATCGCCTTTGTGGCTGTCTCACTGGATGAAATCGATGAGATCATTACTAATTATGACAAACTAACAAGAAACTTCCATTTCCTTGAAGCTAGTATTAGTCCCAGACACCCAGATCGTACCACTTTTCCCAACCATATTGCAATTATGTAAAAACTAACATGGTATATAGAATATTGTGAACTGAATACAAAACTATGATGTCAGCCTTTCTGTGTCCCAGTAGACATGTCAAAGCTAAGTTCCCTTCCAAAATCGACTAGCATTCTTATCTTAAAGCAAATGTGACTACTTATTTAATAAAAACCTTTATATCACTTTCCTGGCTCCGCATTGCTATTCACCCAAATAGAATTTCCATAATCCTACAACAAATCCTCATTATGTGCCCTAAACAATCACTCAGCAAAGTATCGGTAAAGATCCAAATCTCCTAAAGACTTAAAATGGTAATTACTCATTTTCCCCATGTAAGGCTCCGTTCAATACGACTAAGAGCTTCTGAACTGAACTTTATGGAACTGAACTTAACTGAATTGAAGTACAAATTTAAACTAAGCAAACTTGAACTGAATTTAACTGAATGAAACTGAACTGAAATTAAGGTGAACTAAACAGAGCCTAAATATCACAAATTATCCACAAACGCCACGTTATCAATTTCACAGGCATTCCAACAAAACAACACTACATCGAGAACCTGAAACAAGGTACTCTTAACTCATGAACTAGATTGATGAAACTCAAAATCTCATAACTAAATAAAAAAAAACTCCTCAACTCATCATTCAGCTCAAGAAACCATAACTGCTCAGTAAAAAGAATTATTAATGCCAAACCAGAGCTCCCGAAGCATTCACTTCTTGTATCAACAGCCTACCTAAGATAAGGCCATAATACATTCTGAAATTCAATACCAAATTGCCATTCCCTTCCTAATATTCCTCCAAAGCCGATTCCTATACCTTTTCCCCCTATACTATAGGATTAAATCAAAGAATCCATGCCACTAATCACATACTCACATCACATCGAGCTAAATCTGCCCGTTTTCGCAATTCCCAATTCGGTTATCGAGTATTAACCAATACAGCCAACAAACATTCCAAAAACAACAGGTGAGCAAAAGCAAGAGTCATCATTACAGAACAATTCAATCCCTCAAGGCCTTAAAAAAACAAGATTTCAACAGTAAAAGCAAAAGTTCGCCAACAAACATTCCAATTTCAAAAAACAACAGGTGAGCCAATCAAAGAACAATCCCTCTCAAGGCCTAAACCAACAAAAAGCTAAAAACCCAGAACAAGAATTAAACAGTAAGAGCAAAAGGTACAACAGCTGCAAGTCTAGAGAGAGAAAGCAAAGTAGAAGAAGAGTGAGAAAGAAACTGACCTGGTTGGGTAAGTGAGCTGGAAGAGAGAAGAAGAAGACCAAGTCGGACTTCAAAGAGGGGTTTTCCTACTCTTTTTTTTTTTTTTATAGCTAGCTGGTAAGGTTATGTAACGCCAAATAGCAAATCCCAATTGCAGACAAAAACACACACACACAGACACACGCACTTAGTTTGAGATCTGAATTTGGGAATTTTGTTATGGACCTTGATAACTAAGGAAAGAACCTGGGAAATGAAATTGGGGGGGAAAAGAATAAAAATAAATAAGAAAGTGCGTAGAAATCAAGAAGAAGAAGAATTGTGTACTGTGTCTGTGTGTTAAATTGTTGATGGTTTTTACCTAATTGGATGATGATGATGATGATGATGATGTGTTGTGTTTGGTGGTGAAAGTTAACTAACTTTGGTGATGATGGTGGTGGACGTGGTGGTGCTGTGGTGCTCTGTTTGAGTGTGTGGAGGAGGAGCTGTCCAATGAGGGGTGTAGGGTTTGGGAAGGTGACACGTGATGGAGGAGAGCTCTACACCTGGCGGAAACTGTGTGGATAGACGTGACGAGGCAACCTTCTGTTTTTTAGCTCAGTTTTAACGTAAATCTATATTTTCGTCTGAACTGAATTGAACTAATTGAATAGAACTAAAGTGCATTATGAAATATAATTAAATAAGTTTAAATAGAAATGAACTGAAAATAATAAATTTTTAAATGAGAAGAACAGAGTCTAAAATACTCTTTTGGAGATTCAATTTGAATCAGTTTTTAGGATGTCATTCTTACAATCAATTTCTATTAGTCTAAAGTTGAACACTTTATTCTCTTCGTGTAAACAAAATTAAATTGAATTTAATAGAAATATAGATTTAAAACGAATGAAGTTGAAATGAACTTATTTGTGGTGAAAAACAAAAAAAGTAATAATTGAGCTAAATGAATCTGAATATAATAGAATTGAAATTAATGAATTTCAGATGGAGATAATATAATTTAACTCCTCTCCTTTTTTAGATTATGTATTTATTCCCTTAATAATAGGTTCGATAATTTTCCTTTTTAATGTAATAAATCTCGCTGTTTGGGGGTATTAGCACTTAATGAAATGCCTTATGAAGAACTGTTTGAATTTTGTATTTGTTCCCTGATCGTTCGATTTTAATAGAGTCATTAAGTTTCCTTTTTACGTAACTAATTAACGAAATATCTTTAGAAAAACTGTTTGTAGTATACCCGTTTACTTTTTAAATTTTGTATATGTTCCCGCATTGTTTGTTTCCATTATATTTAATGATTTTCCTTTTTAATGTTATTTATATAGCTCTTTTGGGTATTATCACTTGCCTTGAAATACCTTTGGAGAAATTGTCTTAAAAAGCGAATTAAATTATAAAAAGTAGAAATTGATGTTGATGTTTTCCCCAACATTTCAAACTTCAGATCTTCAGGCAACTAACTTAGATATCTTGATCACATGTCAAGGTTCACCATAACAATTATTTATCTCTTTCATTTTTAAGTTTGAAAATATTTTGATAGTGTTACGCATTTATTGTCACTATCTGATATAGTTTGTGCTCACATAAGAATTATAATGAGAGAGACTTAGAGGGTATCTCTTAATCGATTTGCATTAGTAAATATTGAACGCCTTTAGTCGAGTTCCTTCTGATTTTGCTCCTACCAAAGTATAGTTCTTCATCTCTTGTAACTCGAAACATCCTTAGCACATATTAAAGTAAATCAATGCTACAATCCTCAGAGGGGTGCATGAAGAGGTAAAGTTTTATAGGTTAGTAATAAATTGTTTTCTCTATTTTTAATTAATTATATTCATTATGTATATGCATTATTAAATAATGTGAAATACTCTAAAGAACGACGTTAATAAATGAGTATGTGAGAAAATCTCAAATTCTCAATCATTTGGCACTTGACTCATAATGAGTAAATGACTCAAAATACGCTCGACCATAACATAACTAATTAGGGAATTTTCCGAAATGAAGTTCTTTTTTAGTAGTACTTCTTAACTCTCATGATGATCAATACATTGGAGAGAAAATACTGCCTCAAGTCGAAACAGCACGTTTTGAAAAATTAAATAACACCACATAATACCTTTAACCGGTTACGTTCCACCAAACACACACTAAATGTTCGCTTCGGTGCAAATTCATCTTTTCTCTCCCCTTCTTTGGAATATTCATCCACCTTTGGAAGTGAGGAACACACCACTTGTTCATGAGATAAATATCACTGTCTACAAAAGACAGAATAATTTAAAGGTGATATCCCATGTCCTAAGAAAAGGAGTGTCGGTATATCCCGACGCGTTAATTTTAATTGCATTAGGAGTATGTTCATTTCGTACTAATTACAGTAGCTTGTTTCTTATTGGTTAAGAGAGTGGATAATCTTGTTTAGTTTAAAATAAACTTTGCCTTTGCCACCACTGCCAATTAGGGTGAATTAGTGGGGTACTTAATTCAGATATTCTTGTTTAATTAATTTTTCTTGCACAAAGTTTGTTAGTGCTTCAAAATCATCACCCTCTGCCTTCTTGTTGATTTAAGTTGCTTCTTAATGTGACTGACTCACGTAATTGGACATCATTAGTTGTTAACAAAGTTTCCCAAGATTATTTCCCTCACTTAATTTCTCCGCCAAATTTTTTTTTTAACGATAAAATTTTATTCATAGAACGTTCAGACAATAATAAGAAATGCACACCAGCAATACAACTCAAAAGTATAAACATCCACACCTCATTAAAAAACTCAGAACAACTTAATGTATTGTAAAACCTCTATAAATTAATACTCGATAAATTAATAACCTCGGTAAAACTAATAATTTGTCCGGTCCCAACTTGGGACCAGTACAAATTTGGACCCCAATCGATAAAATAATAAGATAATATTTTTTTTTGAAATTCCAGTGTATATATATTGGTCCCAACGAAACTATAAATTAATAATTGCCCAAAAATTTCATGTGTGTATGTGTGTGTGTTTCTATGAACTTCAAATTTATATCGAGTTCATCTCTAAATTTTTCCATTGCAGTATTGCACTAAAGAGTTTGGGTGTTGTCTTCTCGTACTGCAACAAAAAGTCATGAAGAGTTGTTGCCTCTTGCAATGCTTCTTTCGAGTGATCGGTTCCAATGCTATTACGTCATCCTCAACTTCATCATCGACTGAATTTGATGGTATCCGCCACAAATTCTTCAATGTTTTGAACTTCGTAACATTAATTTTTTTCACCAAGATAATCTTGCAAGTGATTCACATCCATTTAGTGCCGATAATGAATACTTGTTATCATGGTCTCAAGCTCATGAACGTCTTCACTAGAATTTGCATTGTTTGAATCACTTGAACTTATTTGGTTCGTCGTACGAATTTTGCAATGTCAAAAGCAATTTGCTATGGTCTCTTGTTGCACATTTACTTTCCAAGTTGGCACGGCCAAGTTGTAGCATACACAATATTAATCTTTTCAGGAGAAGAAATGTCAAACTCATAACCTTTAAAAATCTTGTGGTAAAACATTTTGCAGTGGTACATTTTAAAGGATCTAATTATAAATTCAATTAATTTGTTAATTTAAATTCATAAAATGTTAATTGGAACTTACTTTTTTAATTTATTTTTCATCTCTACTTAAAATACATTGTAACTGGTACATTGGACTTGAAAATTCAAAGGTTATACATGAAACCTCTTTAAATTAGTAAATTATTAATTTATCGATATAATAATATCTCGCTAAATTAATAAAATATGTCGGTCCCAGCATTATTAATTTATAGAGGTTTTACTGTAGCTTATTAAAAAATAAGGTGACTGATCAGCTACCAGCTACCTTATCAGTTTTCAGTCACCTTATCAGCTACCAGTCACCTTATCAGCTCGTTTTGCCAAA
>JAQRGC010122564.1:0-14544 GCA_028659135.1 Plantago lanceolata | reverse complement strand
GCCATATCCTACTTCGCTACTATCTCCCCGGTAACGAACGGTCGTTTACACGGTTATCTCCCCTACCGCAAGGTCAATTACTAGCATAAAGGCTCGCACTTCTTAAGATGAACTCGAAATATATTAAATCAGAATGAAAAATAATGAATGTCTACATGTGCTTATAAAGCAATTGAAAAGACATGTAAAGAAAGAAAAGACTTCTAATTAAATTAAGTTACCTAAGACTCTAGAAAATAACTAATTAATTATAATACTTAATAAGAAGCAAGTATTACTAAACTAGACTCCTAATTGCATAAAATATAATAAATAACAAAATAATGATGTCTTGCGCTCCAAGTATTCATCAGAGTCTTTTGCACATGTGCAATAATTCTTGAACTGCTATCCGGAAGATAATTTTGGATTTATTAGATGCTAGAGGCCTACACACTGTGACACCCTACTCAGATGATGACAAGTCTACAAAAAATAAAACTCTAATACACTTGTCATCATGAGAATAAAACTCTCGTACACGTGTCATCATTTGAGTTGGGTGTCATAGTGTGTAGGCCCTTGCGTCTAAAAGAACCTAATTTTGCCTTCCATCTCGGCAAATATTAGTATTACATAACTGAATCGGTGACTAAGCAAATTAGACGATATTCGGTGTCCAGATTATTACACAAATCGGTGACTAAGCAAATTAGACGTCAACTACATAACTGAATACCGTGTATAGTTGAACTCTAAAACTTTATTTGAAAGTCGCCCTACCAAAGATCAAGATTCGATTAAACATAGTATAAGCGGCAATAAAAAGGTTATCAAAATATATTTTACAACATTATAAAAGTCGAAAAGGCCATGTCATCATTTGGGTTCCACGTGGATAGAGCCATGCCCTATCAAAAAATATGATTGGACACCAAACCAAAGTGTAAATTAAAAGAGCCAGGCGCAGAGCTTTAGAAGGCAACAGCCTACACAAACCACACAAATCAGGAAAGGAAATGTTGCTCTCCACTTTCCCTCCACAAACTCATCCATTCCCAAACAACCACCAATCAAATTACAATCTTACCCCTCACTTTCCCCCAACTCACACCACCACCAAACACCTCCCTTGCCGCGCCTCCGCCACCTCCTCCGCCCAGCGCCCCCTCGCACTCCCCGCTACCACCACCTCACTCCGCCACGTCAGCAGCAGCGCGTGCGACGGAGACGACGCTGATGGCGACGACTCCATGGTCTCCTCCGCCGCTGCCATCGCGGCGGCGATACGCGGCGCATCCACTTCTCCGGTGGATTTCGTGCAGAGGATAGAAACTAGAGGTGGTGCGAAGAGTAAGGCGTTGGTGCTTCCGAGCCACGATTTTCAGCGGCTTTGTGTCGAACAGCTTGACCTATTTCGCCGCATCGTTGACCCTGATGCTCTTCTCTCGGTATGCCCTAATTTTGTCTGTCATGTCGAAACCTAGCTGAGAATTGTTTATGCTTTGATCCTAGTTCATGTTAATTTTGGTTCAGTATTAAGTTATCTAGTGATTGAATTTAGCAGTCATGTTTGATATTGGGTAGTTATATAAGCACCTCACTTACAAGCTTTAGCTCTTAGAGTAGGCTGGAATTATTCAATTTTGACCAAGTTGAGAATTGTTTCACAGTAATGTAGCTTGACATTTCTGGAAAAGCAACTTATCATTATGGAATTCGATTTTAGATGTAGACCTTTTCTGCTTGTGCCTTGTTCCAGGTGTCTATTTTCATATGCTAGAGATAGTTGTTAATCTATGAATATTCTAATGAAGTAGAGATTTCTCTCGCCCGGACTGAAACCTCCTAATTTAACAATGGGCTATTTAGCGATGTCTGGCAGCAGAATGAGTTATATTGCAATTGGTGAAAGGGTTCCCCAAATTTTACAGAATGTAGGATATGATAGGCCATAAATTATTAAGCTATACTTTTCTGTAGTGTTTTTTAATATTGTTGCACTACTACGCATATTAATGGCAGGTCTATGTCAGACCCGCTGGTAGTTATGTCATGGACCAATTGGAGTTGCGTCGTATTACTTCCTATCCAGCCGTCCATGCTGCTGATATTGTGGTTCTAGTTGGTAACTTCAGCATGCCAGCTGGGTTAAGGATCGCAGAAGCTGCAATTTCAAGTCAACAGGCATGGATTTAGCTTTGTTTTATGGCAAATCAATTTTTTTTTTTTTTAAGTTCTTTGTCGTTGGTGAGGTGAACATCTACAGCTGGTGCTTTATGCTTTAGTGTTCTAATGAATCTTCTCTTATTCTGCAGGTAGAATTCTTTCCGGAGCTTGGTGCTGTAGTTTTCCCATTGGTGACACATCCTTTCGTTGTGGGGTTTTTAGTCGCAGAGATTCCAACTATGGCTATCGAAAGAGAATGGCATGACATAGAAGAGAATGCATTCTCTGAGAAAAAGTTTGCGTTGTCTCAGAGTAAGGATCGGCAGTCGTTAGATGTCCAAACTTACAAAAATCATTCAGCTGAGGTGCTGAAGTTTAACAAAGAACAAAAACAGAACGCAATGAGCATTACCCGTTCAATAGCCATGGCCTATGTTATGGATCAGGTTGGTTCCTAAGGAATTTTTCATGGTAATATCTTATGGCCTCTTTCAAGAGATAGTTGCTCCGTCTGCATCACTTCCCTATGTAAAATAATAGTATGTGTTCGTGTTTGTAAAAGAAATATATTAATCAATGTTTTGTGCTCGCTTCTCTTTCTTCTCTTTATCTAGTTTTTGTTAATGTGCACTAGACTCAGTGCAATATTACACACTCTTTTCATCTTCCTGCAGTTCGCATTTATGACTTGGTTCATATTCTTATGCAGAAAGCAATGTTAAACCAGCAATCGTCATGGCAAAACAATGTTAGGATGAATAATTTAGTTGAGCAAGTAAGATGGGCCACTCCTGCTTTTAAATTTCATGCTGTTTCCACACATGTCTAAACTTATGTATCTTTAATTTTATAGATTCGAGATTCTCTCTCATGCATTCAGACTTTGAGCAAAATGCTTTCTGTTCATGTTAAGAGAAGTGAGGTGGGTATGTTTCTGAACTATAATTCTTTCAATGTTTTACCTTGGTTCCCATAGAATTGCCTTCCTTACTTCCTGGTGAAACCATGCATTACGTGATTGCAGGTTTCATATGATATGATAGAAGATATTCTAGTTCAAGGTGATCGAATGCGAGATACTCTTCAACAGCTACAGGATGCTGTCTACTTGACGAAGGTTCTGTCCGCTTTAAACTTTGTATTATAAATTACAAAGATTTTTTCTACGACTACCATTTTATTCTGGTATGCATGTGAGGTTATGAAAACATACGCTTCTAGGAAATTTCTCATGCACATGGAGTAACTTGATGTTTGTGTGCATTGAGTTCCAATTTGCTCAAATTTTACATTTTATCCCGATTCCTGACTCGCTGTTTTCCTGCTCCCTAGTTCAATTTGGTATCTGAAATTAATAGTCTGAGTGAATGGTATTGCTTTTTAGGCTAATATAATGCGTTATAACAACGAGAAGCTGAAGAAAACGCGTGAAGCTGATGTTGCACAGGCACCACCCATGAATCCTAAGCTATCTAGCCTCTCTGCAAAATCTTCTACCAGTGAGATGGAGGAATCTACAATGCCTCTTAGTTCACCATCCAAGGATTTAGAATTTCCCATGCCACCTCTTGCTCTTGTCCCTTCACGAAGAGAAATTAGGTACATGTTTCTTGTGGCTGTGTTTATACTTTCGTGTGGGGTTCCAGTTTAATTACTATATCTCCAAGTTGGTTTTCTGGCAATTAATTTTTATGTTTATATATGTGCTGTTACTTTGCAATTAGTGTGAAGGAAGAAAATCAAATTTCTTGTCTTTAGAGATTTTCCTAATATATGAAGTTAAACATTCTGTATATCTTGGCTGTGTCGATTTACCCAATTCACCTATTAACTGTAAGAAAAGTATCCAAAACCTTCCAAGTTGCTCTGTCAATATTGCTTTCCCCGTGTCTTGCAGTCGATTGGTGCACTTATGAGCTGCTTTTTTTCAGAAAACCATGCCTAGCTTCTGATGTGCTGGTGGATTTGGTTGATGCCATCAAACCTCTAGCTCAGAAGCAACGTCGTACTGTGGAACTATGTGATCTTTCTAGGTCATTGTTGATTGCAGTTGAAGAAACGGCTCTACGTCAGGCTTTAAGCAATCTGATTGAAGGTGCTCTTTTGCGTTCAGAAACCGGGGGAAGGGTCGATATTATGTGTACTGTTGCTCCTGCAGGTGGGGGCTTAATCATTGTTGACGACGATGGGCCTGACATGCACTACATGGTATATTGTCCGTCCCTGCCAACATACAGTTCTAGAACTCCTAGTTGTATAACTAAAATAAGGGCTCCTACTTTTGATTATCTGGGGTTTCAATCACTGCATTTTACTTTGTGCAATTTCAAGTGAAAGAATGCAACTGGCTTCTCTTTTTTACTTATAATTAAATTGTGCTAGGTCTGTCTAAGCAATGTGTAACGGTATATAGCAAGCCACACTATATTGATAGAGTCGCCTAAAAGTATTACTCCCCCAATCCCTACTTTAGCAAGTATAAACTTAGTTTCATTTTAGCAAGCCAAGTATGTGGTTTACATGATTGCCACTAATATGATTACTGTGACTGCCCAATGCATATTTTAGTGTTCTTTAGTTGGTAAGGTTGGCAACTGAGTGGCTAAATTTGGATTGATTAGTATTCAGGCATACTATTAATCTGCATGAATACTCCAATGAACCTATCAAGATAGGGGGCAGGGAGTAACAAGAAGAACCATTATCTCGACCAAAGTGGTAAAATAAGGTTTCAAATGAGTGAGTTTTTGTGAATGTCAGTCTGTCTTCTCACCAGTCAAAGTTCAGATGGAGCAAGTATTTGACTTTGCAATCTTTGACATTCTTTTTTGGGTTGTAACTCTCTCCTAATTTGGTTGCAGACACAGACGCAGACTCTCATGCCATTTGGTGCAGATCTATTCGGTGAAAATACAATGGAAGACAATCTAGCATGGAATTTTGTTGCTGGCCTGACTGTTGCTCGAGAGATATTGGAGACTTATGGATGTGTTGTTCGTGTTTTCTCTCCCAAAAACTCCAGTGCTGCCATTGGAGCAGGTGGTACCCGTATAGAGCTCTGGTTACCATCATTCTCTGCCTCATCAACAGAATCTGCAGAGGGGTTGGTGCAGGAGGCCTGAAGGATACCTCCTCTCCTCTCCTCTCTGTGAATTGTTATCGACTGACCATGCAAGTTAAATGATTGGATCCTTCTGAGGGCTTTCTGCAATCTGCAGTTGCACTTTGGCTGCCGTCATGCTTATTGCTTTTTAGCCCTTAACCATTTTTCTGTGTATGGAATATCTCATATATACATGTAGTAGATTAGTATACGTGAAAATAAATCGTTGCCTAGTTGGGTTAGGTTTTGATAGCTGAACATAAGCAATTTAGAGTTGAAACTTTATATATAGCTTGACTTGAACCATGCAAAATGTTGATCTTGATGCATGTATTGTAACTTTGTACGCTAGTGTTCTACTGGGCAACGCTTTTTTCTTATCACAGATTCAGGTAACAGTTTGTAACAATTACTTTGCTGTTCTGTTTGATAATATTTCGGTGGATCAGAAGAATTCACACCCATCGACAGGGAAAGAGGTGTAGATTGAATTCCAACTTACTGATAATCCTACTGTCACTACGTACCTTGTTTTTCTTGAGATGCTGCTGCGTTGGGTTGGTGTCGACGGGACATTTTTCTTGAAAATTCTGGTAATGCCATTTATTTGCACACGATAATGTGAATGGGTGTAATGAGCTGTTGGATGTATCTGCTCCAGTTCAATCCTTTCTCTATAAATTTATATCATCAAGACGGTTTCTAAATAACGAGCACTTTGTAACTCTTTCAATTTCACAATCTAGCATAGAAATCATTTTGAATTCATTTTGAATTGAGTTTGTTCTAGCGATTAAGGTAAATTTCTCAGCTAATTCGTGGAGAAGCTCTTCCATTGCTGCCAAATCACAACAAGACACATCGGTTTATTTGGCAGTGGATTATGGACTTCTGGTAAAGGGGTTTTATAATTAACTACTGGTACCAAAAGATAAGGATAGTGTGATTTGTAACAAACTTGAACTTGTATAGTAATGGTCTATAAAACCAGTTGTAACTTGTAAGAATAATTTAGGACTTGTCCAATTAGGTCGATGGATCAATAACAGACGTTGACTATTCTTGTTGGTCAACGCTCTGCATTTAACATCTTGGAATCGGTCTTACTGGAAAAATAACTCGCCTAACTTTGAGATTTCAGTATTTTGGACTCTCATTAAGGTTCAATTAGGTACTTTGCGGTCTTTTCAAATAATTCTCCTGGAAAAATGGTTTTAAAAAATGAAAATAAAAATACCAAATTATTGAGGTCTTACATAAACTCGAACATTGTATGTACCCTTACAACAATATGTGAACTAACGCGTGAGAGTACAAGTTTTCATATAAAAAAATGTACGGTATGATCCAAATATCAAATCTTCCTTCTTATTAGAGTTTATTATTAATTTATTATTATATTTATTATGATATTGAGATCTTTACATTAAATATTTATCAATTTTAAGTATTATTTAGAATTAAATTTAAAGAAAAAAACAACAAACTTAGATAGTTGGGTCAGAGCTAAAAATGCTATTATTGGCATTAACCAAATCACAACAAGACACGTCACCAATATCTCGTCACCTTCAAAAGTCTTTAGGTCGAGTAAATTTGAGATTTTGATGCAATTAAGTCTTTTGCTGACTAATTTATAATTTAACTAGCTAGGTCACTAATTGCTCTTATTAAGTTCTTTTGGTCTAGTAGTTAATTTTCGACCTTAAAAAAGGTACGCAATTCATTTTTTATGACAATAATATTACCCCTTTCACTAATCATGAAAATGAAGGAAGCTTTGTCATTTTCATGACAGATTCACAGGAATGAATATTATTCCTTGCTTATTTTACACTAACAAAAATTTAATAGTCTTTCACCATTGCAACCGGACAGGATCTGGTTCAACTGGATCTCTAACTATTTACCTTTAACTGGAAGTGGTCACTAAATGAGTAAATGTAGTTTAATTGCACAAACCGATTCATTCAACCACTCGGCGGGGGATTGGCATCTCCGGTGAAGTTACTACAAAGCACAAACTATAAATTTCGTTTTGAACTATTGCACCGGTAACATGAAATTTATTTAGAAATATCAGTATCTATGGTGTCCGAAAATGTACTTCTATTTCGTAATGTATGATTTTCGATGCCCACTTGTAAAGTGTATTAATTAACAAGAAAAAAAATTGTAATATAACAAAAACCTCTAAAGCAATTCTAAATGTTTACCACTTTAATATGATTTTATTAATATCAAAAAGTTCAACTACTTTTTCGTAATATGAAGTATTACAAGAATCAATTAAAAGTAACAACATAAAGTCTTTACAAAAATAATTTTCATGCTTAACAAGTGAAAAATAAATTCCGTTGCAATTGACTGGGTCCCTAAGCAAAAGAAAGAAAAAATCATTGTTCACTAAATTAAGCATTCCTCACCGAAAAAAAAAAATTCGATATCATTAAAAGTCGAACCAGTATAACCTGAACGTGAAAAAGACACTAAATGTCTCTTTGACAAAATGAAGTGATAAAATGACTGTAGTTGATAAGGTAACTGAAAATTGAGAAGATAATTGGTAGATGATCTCCTTATTTTCAATAACCTACTTAGGGTCTGTTCAGTTCACCTTAATTTCAATTGTGTTCAGTTCAGTTCAGTTCAATTCAGGTCCATTCAATTCAGTTCAGTTCAGGTCCATTCAGTTCAGTTCAGGTCCATTCAGTTCAGTTCAGTTCAGGTTTGCTTAGTTCAAATTTGTACTTCAATTCAGTTCAGTTCAGTTCAGGTTCATTCAGTTCAATTAAGTTTAGTTCAGCTTCATTCAGCTCAGTTCAGTTCAGTTAAGTTAAGTTCAAAAACTCTCAGTCGAATTGAACGGAGCCTTAGTGTCTGTACGGAAAAATGAGCTGATAAGGTGACTGATAGTTGATAAGGTAGCTAGTTACTAATCAGTCACCTAACAAACTTATTGTAGTACCGAATATCAAAGAAGGTTAAATCACCTAATAAGGTCACGCCACCTTATTAGGTGATTTCACCTTATTTGACCGGTTGACTACAATAAATCTATTTGATAAATATCAATCGTGATTGATCAGGCGATTGATTTGATATGTTACTCTACGCAGCTTATAAAAAATAAGGTGACTGGTCAGTTACCAATCACCTTATCAGTTTTTAGTCACCTTATTAGTTCGTTTTGTCAAATAGACACATTGAGTAGCTTATCAAACCAGACACTTGATCAGTCACCTTATTGACATTCACCAAACGAACTTACATCAGTAAAACTTTCAAATAAGATAAAATCACCTGATAATGTGACGCCAAACACACACTAATCATCTACTTATATGTTAAATAAAATTCTGAAATGCAGAAGTAAACTCAAGTCAATGGGCGAACCATCGGTTTGACCGGGCCGATCCGGTTTTCGAAAGATATGGAAAAGTATAAAAGAGAGACGAAAAGCAGATTTCCTCTGTTCGTTCCTTTCCCACAATATTTGTGCCCCAAACAACACGATTCTATTCAGTAGTACTCATCACAAACAAGCACTTGTTTTGCTTCTTCGGTTTCAACTTTCAACACCTTTTCTCTCCATCACCACCATTCTTTCATGCATTTACACCACCCTTAAACTTGTTCTCATTAATCCCATCTCTTCAATTCAGTCCTCAAAACAAGAAAAACCCTGCGATTCTCAGGTTCGTCTCCCCCTTCCTTAATCTTTCTCAAGTTTTTCAGTTGTCCTTTGAAACATATTGAGCCGTAATATTGTGTTTCATGTTCTTGATCAAAGGTGCAAATCGTGATTGTTATTAGATTAAAAATAGGTGCAAGTGTGAAACGTTATTTGAAAATTCTTTATTGATCTTGCTTTGTTCTTAGGTTGTGGCAGCTTGATCAAGTTTTCTAGGTTTTGGTCTTGGTCTTGTTCTGCCTTAGAATATAAGGAAGCCATGTCTAATTTTAGTACCTTTCTTTGTCTGCAAGTGTTTTGATTGACTCAAAACTCTTGCATCATTCAGGACTCAAAACTCTTGCATCATTCAGTCAAGGTGCATATTGCTATTTGGGTACGGTGTCATAAGGTGGTGCAGTCGTAAGGGGCTGGAGTAGTGAAGAAGAGGTGCAGGGTTTTAGATGCAGAGAAAAATAAGGTGGTTTCGGATGTATAGCATTAGTATAGGATTAGTTGTAATATTTGTCGTTTTCAAAAAATAGGTGCATATTGCTTTTTGTATAGGGGATTATATCTGTGTGGTGAGAACGTTTTACGGTGCGGTTTGCGAGAGTAACGATTTCGTAGATACGCCCACCCTACCCCTACACTGCAGGGGAGGAAGTGCCTAATTTGCTGTTTCATTGGTGGTATGAAGACTTGTTTAAGAGATGGCTTGTTTTCTCAGGCACACCGAGAATTAGCATACTATGTGTTTGACAATTTTGCTAAATTTGTAGTATAATAACAGCCTGTGCAATTGTCAAAGGGTGGCACATGATAGGCCCTCTTGCTTAAAAGTGATTTATTAGGACTAATTGTTTGCATATAGACAAGTTGGCAATTTCTTTTATTTAGCCTATAAAGGTGAATTCTTGGCAGAGTTTATATATATTACGATCGTAAGGTCTGTTGGAGTTTCTGATCATCTCGTCGGTAGTTTTTCTTCTTTGATATAATGTACTTGTAAATTGTAATTCTCTCTTTCATGGTTATATTGCAAGCGGTTTTAGTTGGAGAATAGTCTTACATGGGATATAGAAACCGCTGACTACTGTTAGTTTCTTGCAGTACTCTATAGGCTATCTTGTCATTTATGCTAATTTTCCTGTTTCAGATTTTAAAAATCTTTAGTTTATCTAATTTTCTCCGTGTTTGACAGATTCTTCTCTGCAGAGTGGCTCGTTATTTTCATCCATAGAATCGACAAAGCATTAACATATGGATTTTGGTGTGGTGTCTAAAAGGGGGATTACTGGGCGCAGGTATATCACTTTTTGTAATGTGAAATTCTTTCAGTATGCATTTGAGCAAACTGTAATATACGTTGTGCATTTGCTTTCAGTTCACAGGTTAAAAAACGTAATGAAACAATGAAAGTCTTTTTTACAATCTGCATTGGACTTGTCCTTGGCTTCTTTATAGGAGCGTCGTTACCCTCACTTCCATTAACAAAGGTATCTTTACAGAAAAATTCTATACTCCTGCGGTTTGATGCTCTCAAGTGTTTTCACATAACTAATCGCATCTTCTTATTTTTGCAGCTTAACTTCACCTCAGTTGTCTGTGATTTTGTTAATGTTGGCAGTAAAGGTACAGCTTACTCTACAGGAGATAGTAGAAGCAACTCTAATGCGAATCAAAACTCTATTACGAATCAAATTGTAAAGGATGTGACAAAGGTTTGTCTGTTACTGCTGATATATATAGATTTCTGCTCATGCATTGTAGAAGATTTCTCTTATATTCTTGTCTTCGAATGACTATGGTTCAGATTTGGGTCCCATCAAATCCAAAAGGTGCAGAAGGATTGCCCCCAGACATTGTTGTGTCCAAGTCCGACTTTTATCTACACAGATTATGGGGCAAACCTAGTGAGGTAAGCATTCTGAAAATATAGTTACCGTGAACAAATACGTACTTCGATGACTGAAATGAGCATTCCACTTTTACTTATCAGGACTTGACCATCACACCAAAGTATCTAGTTACATTTACCGTTGGTCATGGACAAATGAAAAATATTGATGCAGCAGTGAAAAAGGTTAGAACTGATTTTAGTGTTTCTTGATGGTGCCCTCTTACTCTCTTGTCCTAAGTATCTCTCTTCTGCTACAGTTTTCTGGTAATTTTACCATCCTTTTATTCCATTATGATGGACGAACAACGGAATGGGATCAATTTGAGTGGTCTAAACGAGCTATTCATGTTAGCGCTATAAAACAGTCAAAATGGTATGAGTCGTTTGTACGTCTTCACACATTTTAGTCCTTTTAAAGCCTCCAGCCATTTCGATTAATTGCTATGCTGTAAACTCTGACACTGTTTCATGTTGTTTCATGAAAGGTGGTATGCTAAAAGGTTCCTACATCCAGACATTGTTGCTGCATATGATTACATATTTATTTGGGACGAAGATTTGGGAGTCGAGAATTTCGATGCAGAAGAGTTAGTCTTTTTACCAGTTGGATTCACAATATGATGCTTTCGGCACCTTCTCTAACTTTTCAAATTTCAGATACATCAAACTAGTGAAGAAGCACGGTTTGGAAATTTCACAGCCTGCTTTGGAAGCAACTAGGAATCCGACATGGCAGATGACCAGAAAACGCGATGGTGTTGAAGTGCACAAGTACGTCGAATATATGTAACCTTATATACTAACTTATCTCACAAACTTTTGTTTTCTTAATGCTTAATTCTGTATGTATATCTAGAGAAACAGAGGAGAAGCCAGGCTGGTGCTCTAATCCACATTTGCCTCCTTGCGCCTCGTATGAACTCTTCATACTACACAAACTGCTCTTCGTTTATATCTTTCAGTGGCTTCTTTTCTTCCTTGACTGAGATTTATTTCCTTCCTCTAACCTTACATCAGGTTTGTTGAAATCATGGCCCCTGTATTTTCTCGAGACGCATGGAGATGCGTATGGTATATGATTCAGGTTTGCTATTATTTTGTTATCTTACTCCCTTCTACGTTCTACCACAGAAATTCTTAGCTTAGTTCATGATCCTGTTAATACGTGAATGTTTTATTTATCTGTTTGTCGGTATGCAATTTGTAGAACGACTTGATCCATGGATGGGGTCTCGATTTTGCCCTCCAAAAATGTGTTGAGGTGAGTCAGGATCTCTATCATTGCAATTTCTAGCCCCAAAGATGTTAGTCTCATGGTCAGTTAATGTATCGGACTATAACTTACACCTTGATCGTGTAGCCTGCACATGAGAAAATCGGAGTTGTGGATGCTCAATGGGTTGTTCATCAATCCGTTCCTTCACTGGGAAGCCAGGTAAAACACATAGTTATAAACCGGTTTCATCATGATCAATACGTTCATTGAACATACTACAGGAATTAATCGGTATTACTTTCTGCATTACGTGACTACAGGGTCAAGCAGATAATGGAAAAGCTCCATGGCAAGGGGTATGTACTATGTAGACTTATTTCTAGCAAACACATACTGCGAGAAGCAATCTCTCAGAACACACCCCCGTTCTACAAACTGATGCGTTTCTAAACATAAACTGGTTCTTTACAATGATTTCTAATGTGGAGTTTCGGTGTTCTTGTTGTTGATTCAGGTAAGACAGAGGTGTAGAGCAGAGTGGGAAATGTTCAAAGCGCGAATGGCTTCCGCGGAGGAATCTTATTATAAATCTGTAGGAGTGGATCCTGCAAATTTTACTGCTCATACATAGAGAAGATAGGAGTATGACATAGTTGAATTTGAATATACATACTTCAATATACAAGCACCACAATTTTTTTCAACAAGTTTTACAAATCACATTCTTTTTACAGAGATATAGTACTGAGTTTGTAGATAACAGTTCAAAGCAATAGATCTTTAATCTTTTTTTTTTTTTTTGAGCAAACCAAAACTTTCATTAAGCCACTAGAGATTGTACAGGAGAATTTACATCAGAAAACCTATCCATGACTGCAACTACAGGAGATACACACACAGTCTTATCCTTCTGCAACAACAAAGCAATCCAAGGTGGGCTAGTCCCAAATTTGTGTCCAACATGAACACTACATGAACGCACTAATTCCCCAGCTTCCAAAACCAAAAGACCACTGCCAAGCTCTGCTAAACTATCTGCAGAATTATTACATTCCCTATGTACAAGGTTTATCTTCCATTCTCCTAACAGCTCCAGCTGGCTTTTAGTCTTCGTCATCAGAGGATGGTGCACCTATGTCGCCGGCGTTGCCCTGTTCACACAATTAACAACATAAGCACCGTCAGACTGGATTTCCAATGAAGTAATACCCAACTGCTGAGCTAGATAGGTCTGTCCACAACTTTGCATCGATAGTGTGTGGTGGATGTCCATGGACTGCTTTTCAAGACCTCTACGTAGGATTGGTCGCTGTTATTCTATATTTTTTTTAGTAAGCAAGAAGCTTCCCCAAACGTTTTCGATCCGATATCCATTGGGATTTGTGGTTCTTCTCTTCTTCGCCTGAGCAGCCAGTAACCCATAATGCAAAGCATATAATTCTGCAGTGGAGTTATCTGTGCATCCTAAACGCACAACAAAGGCACGAATAAAGTCCCCTTGCTGTCACCGGAACACACCTCCACAACCTGCACTACCCCTGGATTAGATATGGCAGACCCATCTGTGTTCAAGATAGAGCTGTCATGTGTGCGGGGAGGGGGGGGAGGAATTGATCTTTAATCTTTATTATACTTAGAATGGAATAATTTCTTTCATAGACTAAAATCACTCCTTATGGAGACTTCTTTAGGGCTATTATGGGGGGCTTAAAACCTCTAAAAATCCTCAAAATGCCTCCAATTGGGACTTTTTTGGGATTGATTTTGACCAACCAAAAAAACAGCCCACAATTTATCCCCCAACAAATATTAAAAAAAAAAACTTTTAGTAACAAATGATATAATTGACCAACATGTAGCAAACGGGACCCGCATAGTAGTCCCAAACCATTTGAGTCTTCAATTTTGGAGAGGATTTTATGTTTAAATCCACAAATAAAACCCCAAAAGCCCAAACCATAAGAAATGCTATATCACACTCAACTGCTGTGAATCAGGCGAAGTATCTTATTCAATTTTAAGTTGGACCACTTTACACAGTTTCACACAAGCCCTAGTTCATCCGTGGATACCAAGGTAGAGGAGAATTAAGTTGGAGACTAACCCTTGTCTTGCAGGAAATCAAGAAGAAGGATTTGATATCTTCGACTTCACCGAAGGAGAAGATTTTATTGATTACTACGAGGATCTCGTTAATAGCAATCTTGCACCCAAATCAATCGATATACTTGCATTCGAACAATTGTAAGTATTCTAACTCTGATATGTTCAATATACCCTACATGGATAATCGATTGGTATACTTGTAAAGAAAATTTTACAATTCCGTTGCGCAACCCTAGGGTAACTTAACCATATTTTCTTACAAGACTGGGGATCGACGACTCTTCAGTTAACCGGATCCTCAATGACTCCCAGGCTACGTGGCATTGGTCTAGATTATGGGATCAGTCTTAGAGCTCTTGTTAGTCCATGGGACAAGATTTATACATCATCATATA
>JAQRGC010116252.1:0-12049 GCA_028659135.1 Plantago lanceolata | reverse complement strand
CGGGCGTTGCGACGACCCACTTCGCCGCAATAGATCAAACGCGGCGAATTTCTGACAATTTGTGACAAAAAAATGCGCCGCAATAGGGTGTGTTTTTTGTAGTGATAATTCGTTGTGAAAAAAATAATTTTAAAAATTATATTATGAAAGTATACTTCTTATATTTTTATAATATAACTTTTAAAATTATTTGTCTTGTTTTCAATTATAATTAATTTGATGTTAAACCGGACATAAAAAAGTCAACAAAACGAAATGGGAAACTTTAAAGTGGACGGAGGAAGTAATTGATAAATCTAAGGGGGGGGAGTTTTTGTAATTGATTAAACATGAGGGATAGAAATGTAATTGATGAATTTAAGAGGGGGTACGGATGTAATTTGCCCTTTAATCTATTAGAGTGAAATTTGTGACCATCCTCTAAGTTTCACTCTTCACTGCATCGTCCAACCATCCATCCCTACCGTATAACCCAACGCTGGATTAAGGGTGTTAACGAATCGAACTGTTTGTGAGAAATCGCGAGAAAGTTTGGATAAAATTTGACTGGAATTCGAGATTAGTCAACACGAGCTTAATTGCGAGGAAGCTCGACTTACTGTCGATCAAGTCACGAGTACTTTTGAAAAAAAAACTTGACTACTCGTGAACACATAATTATAGATATATTTATTAAACAATTAAATAATATAATAAGCCTCAACTTGTGGTGGTAGGTGGTAGTCCAATTCGATTCAACTCCTATAACCTGTTCTTTGTGATACCCTTTCTGTCACCTTCGTACCTTTTCATTATGTGTTTTACTTAGATTTAATATATTAGCAATTAACCAGTTTTCGTTAAAACCTTTCAGAACCATTGTGTCAGTTAATTTACTAATCTTTTTATTTATTGCATATACACCAAACTATGATATTTATGATCAACTAACATGATGTTGTATATGATTTATGAGCTTTTGTGACTTTCAAATACAACATCTCACTATCTCACCATTTTGGTGATAATATTCATCACAGTTTCAGTAAATATCATTTTATTGCAAGGTTTACCTTAACTTATTTCTTGGTTGTCAATGGCATTTGAAAAATTATAGGTACAAGTTGTTTTAGTGTGAGTTGCATGTTATGTTTAGGATTAAGCTTATCTATGTAATTTTTTTTGGAAGCGGCAAAGTGAGGATCAATAAGTATCCCCATTTACCCTCAAGCTTATCTATGTAATAAACATGTGAGTTCATAAATGTAAAAAAATAATAATTTAAAATATATATGCGGTTAAGATTTAATATTCACTGTAGTATATTTTTTCTAACATGGGAGCAAGTGTTGTACTACAAACTAACTATTAATCTTCATGTTGTCAAATAAACATATTTAGCATTATTGAACTAATCACGCTACATATAAACATGATAGGCATCACCAACATGGGCACCGCGCTAACATAGCGCGGTGCTTCAATACTAGTGGTAGGTGGTAGTTCGGTTCGGTTCAATTCATTTAATCAGGTGACCATGTCGCTGTCCGGTCCAATTAATTCGTAGAACCGTAGAAGTATAACTTATTCGGTTATTTGTGGCACCTTTTCGGTTTATTTCAAACGGATGATACGGCTCTTTCTTTACTGTACCAACGGTTGTCTACTCCCCTCAACTTTCTTCAATTCACTTCTGCTTGATTCCAGTTTGTACTTGTGCACTTCATACGTGGCTGGTTTCTACACAGATTTCTACTCCATTGATGTCGTCAATTTATGGCAACCAAACACAAATGCATCTCATTAACTTCACACTTTGTTGTGTTCACTAAATCAGAAGTACGTACTCTTCCAATTCTACTGCTTAATGGTTTATATAATTCTCCAAGGCAAAAATTGTTGCTCTTATTTTGCCTAGCCATCGAATAATCATTGTAACAGTGAACTCTCTCTGATAAATTTGTGCTTTTTTAGAGTTTTTTCTTTCTAGCGGGTAAAATTTGATATTTTGTTGCACAAGTACTAATTGGCTGGCTGTTCTTCTTTGTAGAAGATTATTAAATAAATGTCACAAGCATGCACAACAACAAGGGCTTTTGCCTTTTGGATAGTATGCCAATTAATTTTTCATGTTAGCAATCATGCATCTTTGAAATATATATTATGAGTCATGACTGGAATTATATTGCACTTTTGATCTTTGAGACTAATCCATCCATACATATATTAAAGATAGGTTTCATGAGTTCCCAAAACGTATGCCACGTGTCCATCTCTCCATGCGTTTCGTATTTACGGTATCCTTTTTTGTTTCCATTTTTTGTTGTCGCATTAATTGCTTCCGGGTACATATATGTGCACATATTGTGTAATTTTGTCTATATTTAGCGTCATTAAATGTGATTGAAGAATTAATTTTGAAATTTTCAAAAATCCCGCCCATTTAACTTCAATCGTTAATTCAGCTTTCCTTACGTAGCTATTCGTTAGCATTAAATACGAAATCATCATCTATATATGTAACGATTTTATATTAAATGCGTGATCACCCTTTACATATGTAAAGATATGCTAATTTTGTCCATATATACCGTCTTGACGCCCCTATATAAACCGCCCTTCATTTCTCTTCATCTCCTCCATCTTTCAATCGATTTTAATCAAACAAGAGAGAGCTCGACGGCTAGAATGGTTGGTCGAAAACGTTCCAATGTTGCTGCGCGTGGAGGCTTGAACCGACATCGCCGTGCCCGGACCCAATGGGAGGATTTACCTGAAGAAATGCAAGAGAAGGTTATGTTCGAGGTTGCCACAAGCGGTGTCAAACAAGCCGCAAATGTCATGCTTGTGTAAGATTCTACTCTACTCATATTTCACATCATTTAATCTACATTTTGTGTTCGTATTCTAACTTATGTTATCCATTTTAATCTTAAGTGAGAAGAAATTCAAGGACGTAGCAAAAGATAAGGAGTTCTATGCTAAGGTCAACTTTGATTCAATTCCTAAGAGGAAGTGGAGGTCTCCAACATCCCGCGAATAAGAATTTATGATGGACTGTTACAACAATGATAACCCGGAGTGTTTCTATCGATTTCTTTCGGTAAGCCATCATTTTCCTCTAAACTATTCGTATCCCTAGAGCTATAAAAAATACACCACTTTACCAAAACTAACAAATTTATTGAATTATTCATGTTAAATTTAGGTGGATGTGTTTGAATATTTGGATTTTAGTCGGATGGATGAGTTCCTTGAGAAGATGGAGCGATATGGCCACCCCCACCTTCCATATGCGCTGTGCATCTTTCATCTTTTGTCTCCTGATGATGAGGTGCACGCTGATGGCCAGAAAAGACTTGTGGAGATGAGGAGCACTCCCGGTGGAATGGAACGTCTGGAAGGTTGGCGTAGTAGCCTGCTGCGGAAAGTTACGGCTCTCAATAGTGGGCTGCTTTGCAACCATGGTGATCCTATCCGCCCATTTTATCGGGCACACGATGTCCCCCGCCCAAAAAATCGACTTGAAATTACATGCGAGGGATGTATGGCTGATTTCGAAGTCAATTGCTACAATACCAGTTCTTGGATCAGTATTTATGGGAGTGGAATGATTGAATATTGAGTTTTAGGATCGCATCAAAGAAAGTCGCGTGGTTTATTCCAAAAAAAAAAGTAGTTTTGCATGATTTTATTTCCCTGTTTGTTATTTCAGATTTTTAATAAGCGGCAGATGTAGTCGAACTGATTTGTCATGATGATTTAGACTTTGATGATTTCAAGCTTTTTTTAACAGTCCCAAGCAATGTTTATTTTCGTTTGTTCATATTCTGCCGATCTATTATTAGTTCGGAGATCTTGGAAATATTCTACTGGGTTTTTTATGAATTCTACACAATGCAGTTATAAGGAAAATCTAGAAAAATTCCAAACGGAATTCATACGACATATACTGTTATTTAAGGGACAGGAATCGAGCAAACATACTATTTTGTGCCTTAACATCGATCCTATTCATGGCACTGTCAGAACTGTGGTACTCGCTAAGCGACGATATTCAATCTCTCATCGTCTTAACTTTTGCAACACGAAGTGTTGAATCTTGCGCTACTGTTCTACTCGTGTAATAGTTTCTGACAATCTATACATTAGATGGTTAATTCGTGTTCTTATTCTTTTTAATTGTTTTTTATCTTCTTTAAATCTTAACAGGTGCAAAAAATGGTCCACCATAGTTAAACATCGAGATTTTTATAGATTAATCTACTTCGAAGACATACCAAGAACACCATGGAGGCCACCTAAATCTTACGAGCAAACGTTTTTAACCCGGTGTCACTACGCTAGAAATCCAGAATCTTTCTATCAAATGCTTATAGTAAGAAAAATTAAGTCATGATGCTATTTTATTTGATTTTCCTAATAGTTTGGTTTACTAAAAGATGAATTCTCACCTATTTGTTATATTTTTTACAGAATGACGTATTCAATCATGGAATATTTTCAGAATTACCCTATCTTTTGGAAGTTATTCGCTATGGAAAACGTCCAAAACATTCCTATTTGTCATGTATTGTCAAGCTAATGTCTAATGATGACAGTTACCGTGCTCAAGGGGTTGCTGAACTTACGGCTATACGGAATGGGACAGACGTACAACTTCGACTTGATAGGTATCGATATGATTTATGCTGGAAACTCGAGGTGGAGTGTGACATATGCATGTTCCTATGATTTAACACTAGGGGATTCTGTCCCAGTCATGACCTACCAACTTTTGACCAAAGATTTGATATAGACTGCGATTTGTGTGCTGCAGACTTTGAAAAGGCATGCTACACACTTCAACACTATTTTAGTGAGATTATCTTTGACAATTTATTTGATTAGTTCCTATTTAATAGTATTTTTTACGATTATAGCTTATTTTGATTTACTTCAATAATAGTTCTAAATTTTTGAAATTCAAATTGTGTATCACTGTCCTAATTAAAACAAACTGTACAATCTTCGTTGTCTATCAGTTTATCAATCGATTATTTGAATATCTCTTCCTTTAATTGTCGAAATTTCTATCTTAGCATCCTTTCTTACTACGTTTAGCTATTTCTATGCTATGTAAGGCAAATATTACATATATTCTAATTATGTCGGATATCATCCCTAATAAATGATGATGAGTTAGCATCGTCCGTTGGTGAAGTTGATTAGGGCTCAGCTGGATCAGATCCCGAGCTGGAACCTTTTGTTTGTATATAGGGAAAGTAACCGCACAGCGGATCTTTTGGCTAAACTCGGAAGTGGCTTGCTATCACTGTCACCACAAGGCGTTCAAAATGTGCCTGTGTCCTCTCATCCTTTGACAGCTACTTTCACTGTTTGGAAGTATTTCCCTCAGTGGCTTGCTGATGTTTTGTATCAGGATATTATTAGTGTAGTTCCTAGACTTGTAACTAATCGGCTTGGCCGTTCTGCTGTAAATATGTAAGGCTTGACATGAATAAATAAAGTGTTTTGGTTTGCTAAAAAAAAATAAAAATAAATAAATGATGATGAGTTGACAAAACCCTACTAGATATACAAATTGATCCTAATTGATTTATAATTAAACATGATTGCTAAAATTTCAAAGAAGTGGCTGATTGTGATTGATTCTTTCCCATATGGGATCCTAAACGCGCCTTTGTTTCTCAATTGTGCAACTATAAATAGTGTATTGTAGTTCAAGTCATCTCACTCATCTAAACACAATCTATCACAACCTATTTTCTCTTCAAAAAGTATTCATCATGAGCAAAGTTGCACTAGCTGCCGTCAACAAAGAAACGAGGAACAGCTATGTTACCGTGAAGATCTTGCGTTTGTGGTCCCCCACAGACTACCAAAAGAAACCGATGTCCATTGAGATGGTCTTAATGGACGAGGAGGTTGGTTTTTAATTGTAGTTTTATTTATACTACCAACTATATTTATTTTTTCCTTTGTACATTGTTTCTGAATATTTTTGTGGTTTTATTATTTATAGGGAGTGAGAATCGGTGCCTACGTCAAGCGTAGTCTCATTGCTGGGTTTAAGAGATACCTATCTGAGGGCAGGACAGTTCGGATCACGAACTTTGCTGTTGAGGAAAATGTTCCACACAGGTTTCAAAAGGCTAGAGTTGATCATCCCGTGAAGATTATCTTCACGTACGTGACCAGGGTTACGGCTACTAGGTGTGATCAGTGGATCCAATCTGAAGGCCTTCAGCTTAAGTCATTTGATGACATTGCTACAGCAGATTCTGGATTCTACATTGGTGAGGCTCTATCTTATTATCCATTTCGTCTCGCCCTCTTTATTTATCTATCTCACTCCATATTGGAGAAGTAATAGTAAATATTGTTTTGCTGTTTATATAGATGTCATCGGACAGATTTCCCATCGTGGAGATATAGAATATGTTGAAAAGGCAAATGCCAGGAAACTTGAAGTTGAGCTCCAAGATGAGAGGTATCATTACTATTTAACTAGATGTCAAATACTCCCAACTACAATTTCAATCGCTGGACTCAACTTAACTCATGTAATCAATAGGATGGTTACTCTAAAGGTCGTTCTTTGGGAGTCATATGTCGATACAATAGTCAAGACAATTCCTGATGTTGAAAGTTATCGTGGTGATGTGATACTTATGCTGCAGTTTGCGCATAAGACTGTGTGGAACAGTGAGCTTATCTTTACTTATGAAACTCCACTTTTAATTTGTTCTATTTCATACGTGCTAACCTATTTTTCCATGTATCAGATGACATTCGCCTACATAACACTATTCATGCTACCCGGATGTTTGTTAACGCAGAAATGTCGGAAATTGATGAGTTTAGGACCAAGTGAGTCTGCCACTACCCTAAATTTTATTTTAATTTAAAAAGTATGAATCTTCACAACCATACTAACCTAGATTTTATTTGCCAGGACCCGTACGACAAAGCTGGGTGGTGTTAAGAGGTCTTTGACTTTTGTTGGTGCTGAGTCTAGGGTTATGAGGCTCGAGGATTGGCTGAATGAGGGTGTGCAACTTTCACTCACCCAGCTAAGGGACTGCCAAAAGGTTTTCCATTAGTCTTATTTCGTTTAGAAAAACTTATAATTGTCACAAGTTGAATACTAAGGTTTTGGCCCTAGGTTCCTTCGAGCAAATTATTAAAATATCCTATTGTGTGCGTCATTACACCTATAATGTATCAACCCATTTACTTATTCTTCTTTTATTGCATCTTATATCCAGCCTGGGAGCTATGTCATCTTCGTTACGTTCAGCACCATTGATGACACCAAGCGCTGGTTTTATGGGGCATGTGAAAGGTGCACTACTAATGTGAACAAGTATGTGGTAGGTGAAGGTTGCAACTCTGCTAAGTGCGGAGGCCAGCCTATAACCAAAATCGTGCCAAGATACAGGCTGCGAGTTGTTGCAGGTGGGGAGGCATCTGGGTTCGTAAATCTAATTCTGTTCGAGTCAATGGTCGTTAGGCTTATTGGCAAGTCAGCTGCTTCTGTCATGGACGCCATGCTAGCGGTAATGGTTTATCCTTAAAGAAAATATTTTGGAACTTGAACTGCCTCTATAATTTTCACCTATATAGAGGCCACTGTATACTTTCTTTCAGGACGGGGGTGATGAACAACAGATACCGATGGACTTTATGCCTATTTTGTGGAAGGACTATCTTTGCAAGGTTAAAGTGAGTAGGGATTACAATGTGCTTCGTGATTCCAAAGATTACACTATGGAAAACCTGACTGATGATCCCCTGATCATCAATCAGTACTGTGCACGATTCATTAAGGTAGTGTGTGTACTAACTTAAGACTGTACAGTGGAATCTATCCCTCTATATATGTGTTGATGATATATGATGTTTATTTACTATCCTACAGGATCGTGTTCTCTCTGGAAAGGTTAATGGAGATGGATTTAAAGTGGGCGGTGATGGAACAAGCGACGGGATCTACACTAGCGACAATGACACTGCCGATGTGGAAGATCTTGATAGCACAGTCGATGGACTTGACAATGTTGGTGAAGCGACTCCTATTGATCCATTTGGGAAGCGTCGCAGGTATACCGTCTTCGAGTAGGATGACGAGCCCATGCCATTTGCTGTTCATGTTGCTGCTGTTGATGGAGACGGGGGTTCTGTCTAGGGAATTATGAGTTGGTTTCTATTTTATAAGTAATAAGTGTTCTTCCTAATGTTTCATACTTATAGTATGATATGTGTAGTGAAGTGCAGAGTTTTTCCGCTGTTAGGGCGTTTGATTTTTCGATCATTTTGATATTTCTACAGACCGTGGGAGTCCATCTATAATACTTGATTTTCAGTTCAATTCTACTCTCCATTTTGTTATTCTGTAGCACTCAGTTTTCTATCATGCGGTTCAGCTATGCGATTTAAGAGATTTATTTGCCTTGAATTAATTTAGCCTTATGATTATGATATGTGTTTCTACATTAATCTATCTACTTCATCCATACAACACCACATATTTATTCAACTTCATACTTCATGCATTTATTTTGTTTGACTTCATCGAATTTTTTGACGTCCACTAAGCATGCATACAGTCTTATCATAGTACTATAAACTCTCTATCTTAACTCATCACATGCATCTAACTTAAATTATCATATCATTTAGTACTAAATGCAGCATATCAACAGATTATGGCTTATCATGTAGTTTGTGCAGCATATCGACAGATTATGGCTTATCATGTAGTTTGTGTATCACAACATTCAATTTGACTCTCCATGTACTATCAACTCTCTATCTTAACTATACACATGCATCTAACTTAAATTATCATACCATTTAGTTCTAAATGCAACATATCAACAGATTATGGCACAATTTCAGCTACAACATGCATATTTCGAACTTTGGCGCACAAAATAATTTAGCATGATCAGAAGTATCATACCTGAATTGGGAGATCGACGAGTGCACTCGACTCTTCGACTGCTTACATCCGGTCTAATTAAATTACATAAATCTGACTCTCACATCTCACTTTATTAATACATGCATCATAGCTTGAAATACAAATAATACATGTCTTCCTATCAGTCGTCTTAGTCGGGCGCAATCGTGTTGATTTCGAAGTATACAGCTTCATGCCAGTACCTTGGCTTCATCCTCATCCAATTTCATAACTTGATGTTCTGCACGTTAAATTGGAAAATCAAATGTTAGTCTATATAATATATCAGGTGTTATGCGCTTAAGTTGTGAGTGTAATGTGGAATGTTATCTCACCTTAAGTTAAATCTGATTATTAGTGTTGATATCTGCTCATTTTTACTCGTCTGCTTAAACTGTATCATGTTGATATATCCTGTTATTTTTACTTTTAAAGTTGGATTTCACAGTTGTATAAAAATACATGTATAAAGATGATTTTCAATCCTTAACGTTTGAGTATTTGTGCAAATTGTAATTAAAATACTGATATGGACCTAATTAATAAAGATCAGTTGGCCTCTACAATAGTTACTTCTAGAATAGTTTTCCAGATGGACACATATACACTTTACTAATTGGTAGAGTTCCTGTAAATATTTGCCTAAATTAAACCACAAATTGATATCTTTACTTAAACTTTTGCTCAATATACAAGTTGAATCTCTACTGTCAAAATTAGTTATAGATCTTAACTAGGTGTTTTACAGTGTGTGTGTGTGTGTGTGTGTGTGTGTGTGTGTGTTTATTACTACATAAGTGTGTGCCTGTGCTAATTTAATTTAATGTGACTATTTTTGTGATCTTTGCCTAAATGGGATGTGTTGACCTTATAAGAAGCATGCAGTTTACTTCATTGTCTACCACTCCATTGTAATCTTTGCACACAGAGGATTAACATCTCAACATATTCTGGTATGATTTCAACTTGCTCACATCCCAGTCATCAATTAAGTTTTAGCATATACCTATGTTTATTGTGTGGTAGATCAGATCCTGGACCTAACTTAATGTTTCTTTGCCTTTAGCATATGAATCAGATGATGTAATCTAGCAAGTGCAGCTATCCCATTTCACAAGTGTGTTTTTACCAATAACATATACTGGTCTATTTGTGTCTACTCTTTATAACTATCAAAACAACACTAGAATATTAGAGTATACCTCAGTTGGTTTGTTCTTCTTTTTGCTTTTCTTCCAGGTCCTTTTTGCTCTATAGTTGATTTCTTTTGCCTGCACTTGCATATTATGAATATCAGTTGTTATAGACTGAATAATATCATTACTCTGCATGCGTAGACCAGAATATATGGTTCTAACAATGAGATTTCAGTGTTTAGGACATAAGTAGTGCCCAATGTTATATCCAACTTAGATACACAAATAGTAGGATTTAAGAATTTTACCTAATTGTATGTGCTCTGCTGGAATGCTGGTTTCTATCCCCGTCCTGTATGTATGCATATCTTCTGTCATACCCTGTATTTCAGTAAAATTCATTTATCAGTCATCACTAATAAAGGGCTAGAGTAAAACTGCATATCACATACAATTTCCAGCATGAAAAGTTCTTTACTCTTACAAGTCCAAGAGAATAAGAAAATATGTCACACCATCACATGTTATCTTTTCAAATATTTATAACAATTTGATTATTGAAGAGAGCTATATTATAGCAGATTACCTCATTTGATATGTGTTTGCGTTTGCCATTTTTTCCTGTTTGTGTCTGTCCTCTTCCATACTTGATTTATTTAGCCTCCATAGCAAGTAATTAGAATATCAGTCAATTCTCTATCTGCATAGCAGCTTCTGTAAATGCAAAGGTTTTTTTTAAATGCACGGGCTCTTCCAATATTTTTTTCCCAGTTTCATATTTGTTACTAAAGAGACTGATATATCAATAACAATTGCTTCATCTCTAATAAGATTTTCTTATATATACATTCCTACTATTTCTTCTGCACCTGATGATTTCTTGATTAGCCCGATTGAAAGTTTACCAGTACAGGTTGCACACTTACACTTACATGATCGTATGATCTTATCAGGCACAGATTAACAACTTTACATCCATTCTACACATACAAATAGCTGCACTTCACTGTTACATATCATGTGTTTAGAACAAATTCAGTTTGGAGAGTTGATCCTAAAACAAATGCGCGAAATAGTACATAGAGTCGACCAAATGCTACTCAAAACTCATCTTTTAACAAAATGTTACAAATTCAGTACGCTATCTCGTACCAAAATTAGAGCTAACATTTCAAAATTGTGGTTTATCCAGTTCATTGTTTTCAAATTTAAACTTAAAGATCATCGCACAGTTCTGCTGCTTCTTTGAGTTTGAAGATAGATTTACATACCTTTTCATTTGATTTTTTCCTGGCTTTGAAAGGGAAATTGAGAGTATTCCCGTACCGTTCTTTGTCCTTGCCGACTCCGATTTCAACTCAGCCCGGAAAAAAAAAAACTATAGCATTAGATCGACCATAAACCCTAAGAGTACAATTATTTTGTAAAATTTCGTAACTGACTGGATCTTACCCGTGGTGAATCGAAGAGGTTTTCTTGATTCGTAGTTTTTGCGTTCATTTCTCTGTTTCCTGCATCATATTTTCCGATCGGTGGTCGGCTTCGTCGATCTTCTCCGATCTGTGTTTGAAACGTCGTGATGGTACCTTTGTTGTCTGCATCAGTTCGATCTTTAGGTATAGGAAGGTGTGGTTGGTTGTAGGCTTTAGTTTTTCCGGTATGTCGATCGGAAGTAGCCTGAAACCGGTTGGATCTGGAAAATTCCTTATTTGCGATTGAGTTTAGAGAGACGAATTTGGAAGGAAAAAAAAGACTGAAATGGATAAATCTAGACTGGGCTTTCTAATTTATATCTAGGGTTAACGAACTGATTCGTCATGGGCTTAGTTCGCCTACGTCCAGTTCTTGCAGTTCGTGTATTCTTAATTTAATTGTTTTTTACTTTTTTTTTTTAATTATTGATTTTTTTTTTGCCTCATTTACTAATAATTTGCAATATATTGTTCTATACACTGAATTTATTAAT
>JAQRGC010111789.1:0-22197 GCA_028659135.1 Plantago lanceolata | reverse complement strand
ATAGAGTAAGAGGGGTGGAGGGATAAGTAAAATGCTGATGTGGTAGAGTCTTATGAGTAAGATAGAGTCTCATGAATGGAGGATAGTTCTAGCAAACCCTCTTAGTAAGATCTTGTATTCTTGTGTTTGGAAGAACTAACTCATCATCATAGAGTACGTTTGCAACTGATTCTTGTAAACTGTTGATTATTGCTTATTTAGTTGCAGTAGAAATACAAAAAGATTAAAAAATAAAAAAAAAGATAAATGTTGTAATGTGACCATATGTTGCATACTCTGATACGTAAACTAGAGAGTTCATTCGTGTTGACAACACGCTCTACTAATGTATTGTATTACCTTCATATGTAAACTACAATGAGAGTTCGTATGTGTTATGTACCATCATGCTCTAGTTTTGCTCTAGTTTGTTAGGTAATTTCGAATAAGTAAATAATTCATATTAAACGCGTAGAAATATTAATTTTCTATTTAAATTTGGGGGAAAACTTTAACCGTTAAATGTAGATTTGGGGGAAAATGTCGACTCACACCACATCTAAATCGAGAAAAATGTCAACTCCTATTTAAAAAGTAGACGTGGAGAAAAATTTTAAATCCATTTTACAATTAATTTTGCATAGTTAAAATGTAAATACCTCAAGGAAAGAAAAGAAAAGTAAAAACGAGAAACCGTCGTCTGTTAGATACGATCATTCTGTGTAGTTGCCTAGTTGGTCTTGTGTAGATTATTCTTTCTTTCTTAGCCGCACATATCACCATTTAGACCAAACGAGATAGGATACCTTGAGGAGCTAGAATATCGACCGTCCAATACCGGACCATCACAGGCCGGTACCCAACTGGGCAAAGAAATCCTTTTCACACCCTTTGAGCATGAGAGTCTTGTTTGACCTTTTTCACGCAGAAATGTCCAAAATGCCCCCGGATTAGAGTCCTTAATTAAGGAAAGGGTCCGAAATTTTCCAGTACAATATCTTCACTTGACGAGGTATAAAGGGCTAACAATTTTTTCAATAATGTCTGCAGTACACCTGCCAAAAAGTGGGAACGTGTCAGGTAATAAATTTACCAAATGACCTTTCTGACGACCACTGACTTCATAGACCTCAGAAAAACAAAATTCGAATTCTTACAAGAAAAGAGCAATTGGAAAAGGGGATAGCTACAACAATTTTGCCAAAGAATTTCAAAGCAATGTCAAGAATTCGCATTGGAAATATCCGGCAGACAATCTTCGGAAAATGTTGTTATTGTGGGAGAGCTGTATATATAGTGTTGGAAATTACTGTATCTCCCAGATCTGGAATGCTTGTAGAATGGATTCAGTGGCTTGTCGATCCGGAGGAATGGTTGGTCGACGCCGCCGGCGATCGATTACAGTTATTAACCTGGGTAAGTAACTGAATTATATAAAGTTAACTTTGATGACGTAATTTATCTTCATATTATACATGGTGTTTTTTTTTTAGCCTTGTTCGTTGATGATGATACATTGTTATGTTTGTGTAATTGCTGTAGATTCTAATTCCAATCACAAAGTGAGACCAATTGTAGTACAGTCTAACTCTGCAGACAATGATATATCATCTAGTGAAAGCTCCTCATCTGGTTAGTACGAAGAACTTAATGATACCCACTTTTTTTTCTACAATGCTGTACGTATGAACAATTATGGCATAGCTAATTTTTCGTACATTTTCATGTAGAGGAAGAAGTCGTTAAGAAGAAAGGAAAATACAGATATTCCGGTGGTAATGCAATATCAAAAAGAAAGAGAAAATATCAGCACAAGAAGGATCAAGTCCATCGATACTCAGATAGCTCATCTTCAGGTAGTTTAGTCGGTAATTGGTTATTCTTCCTTGATTCCCAGATCCTTTTATTTGTAGCTGTTATTTTAATGTGTATATGAAGATAGCCAACATGGGGTTTTTGTTTGTTTGAAATGCAGATGGAAGAGAGCAGCAAAAAGGGTCGAGAAAACTCGTAAACCGGAAGGATAAAGGTGTCGAAATCAATTTGCCTGTTTGTGCATACTTAGTTGTTCTTTACTATCTTTTGTCCGTCTGTGTGTGTATGAGAAAAGATGAAATTGAATGAAAATATTGTGTTTTTTTTTTGGTAGGGAAAGCTGTTGGATGTAAACGTGTAAGGCGAGGTTATAATGAGCACGGATCAGAAGGTGAGTATTGTTTTGTTCAACCTATTTTGTCGAATATTGAACTATGACATGTAATATTTATAATTTATGGACTTTGTTTAGATGATTCATCTACTTCAGACGAGAGCTCAGACAGTGATGCTATCCCAGGTAATGAGAACATAGTGTAACTAATTGTATGCATTGTTAATTGTGTAGCACCAGTCGGAGAATTAGTCATGTTTGACCGTTAGGGTGTTACCATTAATTGTTGCAGATGATCTCCATTATCGTAGCAATCTGCAAACTGCAATAACAGATGTGCAAAAGCTAAATCTTTCTGAATTACACCTACAGTTTGTAAAGCGTACACCTTTCTGGTACTTTGTTGAGATAGCTTTGAGTATGAGCTGTAGTGATATTAAGCGGTTTAAAAAGCATGATGCTACTACTGTCGAGATTGTTCGTGTTTACAATCGCAAGAAAAAAAAAGGACTGAGAGGATTTGTATTTGGAGACACCGTGATGAAACCAAGGCGGGATGATGTGGAGTTGATATTTGGAATAAGAGGCGGAAGTGATAAAATAATAATTAGCAATGGTCCAGTCGAAGTGAATGGATTCATAGAAAGATGCTTTCCGGAAAAGGCACGACGAATCAGGGAAAAAGTATCTGGGGAGTATTTGCTGCGAAAAAAACTCATATTGAATGTGTTGATGCTTAAAATCCAAATCCAGAATCCAGATATTGTTGAGTGTGAAGACATTGCTAGACTCGTTCACTTGCACTTATTAACAGTCTTATTCAATAAGAATAAGAATTATTCCGTCCCATGGCATATGACTGAATGTTTGTTGGCATTTGAGAGGATTTGCATGTATGATTGGGCACGGTACATTTTGAAGGCACTGCTAGTTGGCATCAAGAAGGCAACAAACTTTAGAGTTTGCGGTTGTACTATATTTCTGCCGGTAATATAATTTCTGATTACATGATTTAGTTAGTAGTTGAAATGTGTATTATTGTTTGATCGTTATTCCTTACTTACTTTTTTCGTTTATGTGATGATGCCAACAGTTTTGGTTATGCGAAGTCTCTTCAATTATTGATCCATGTGAAGGAAGTAAATCGTTTCCAAGATTTATGAAGTGGAACCTAAAGGACCTTAAGAAGAAGTTAATGAGACATAACATGGAACGCATTGACAAGGACTTTGTAAGTGTAATGCTTGTTATACATCCTTTTTTGATATGACTTTGAAATGCATAAATTATTTTAGCTGAGTTTCAAAACAATAATGTTTGAAACATAATTCTGATATTCTGTTCTGTATTGGCGTAAGCAGAAATTTGCACCAATGTTATCTGCATCTGAATGGGAAATTGCTCAGTTAGATGGAGATTATCCTGGCATGGATTCGCTACCCGTAGACAGTGCGGATATGGATTGTAGAATAGGAAATGAGGCAGGTGATAAGGATGGAATGGAAAATATTTGCTGGTTCAAATGATGAAGAGAATGTTGAGAGGACAAATGTAACAGATAGTGGCATTGTTGAGCAGTTTCTATGCAATTTGGAAACCAGTCCAGCAAATGTAAGTGCTGCACTTAATAGTGGAGGGACAGAGGTCGCAAGTACGAATGGGGTTGCAAAGAACGGAACAAGTAATTTGAAGAGTACAGCTGCAGAAGTCGAAGGAAAGTGTACTGCTACTGCTAACAAGGTAACAAATGATATAGGAAGCTCCTCTGCATTTCCTACAGTTGCTGGTCCAACTTTCAATTGGATGGAGTACATGGAACTAGAACCTCCGTCTTTTGAACTAATGAGTCCTGATGTTGGATTACCTAACGATACCGGAGTAGGGATACAACAACATAGTATTGTAAGGGGTGAAAGCCTTGCAGATTTGAATGTTGAGGCAGCTAAGTCTGATGAGAAGCTCCACCTTTTGGAAGAAGAGCTATTAAAAGCAACAACAGAGATTAAACGGCTTACATCCATAATTGAATTAAATGAAGCTTTGGACCTCCAGAAAGTAAATGAGAAACTGCACATGGTGAATGTTGACCTGGAGGAAAAAATAAAAAAAATGACAAAGGAGGCTTCAGGGTGTGATGCTGCCAGGTCTCGGCTGGTGAATAAACTGGCGATGTATGAACAGAAGCTGGGGGATGAGCAGAGCGAAAGATACAAGTATCAGAACTTGTATGAGCAGGAACGGAAGAAGTTTGCCAAAGTAGATGCAGAAAATTCATTACCTGCTGAAGAGGTTGACATGCAGAAAACTAGGATAACAGAGTTAATTATGGAGTCTGATTTTTTACGTGCCGAAATAACACAACTGAAAGTGAAACTGGAACAAGTAGAGAATCACATGTGTCCGCGGTCTAGTAATATGAAGCCGGTAGGCACCCCAGGAACCTCTATAGGAACAAGTACAACACCAGGGTCTAAAGCACTTGTCTGTTACAACACACCACTGAAACCTGCAAACCTGTTCAACAGTTCTCCAAGTAACTTCAGTCAACATAGTTCTGAGATGAAAGTGTTTCCAGTTCATGCATCCAATGAAGTCGTGCCGTCAAGTGAAAGTACCGGACAGTTGAAAAAAACTCCCCACATCACAGCAGTTCCAGAAAACAAGCTTAGCGAACATGTAACCCCAGAATGCATTGGTGTAGGAATGTATGATGCTGAAGGATGCAAAACAGGTATAGTTATCAGCAGTAATTCTCCAATAAGCCATGTAATCAGAACAGCTCGGACTCATGAGCGGATGGCTTTAGAAGCAATGGCGAAAGTGCCAATGCCTATGAAAAAGGATTGTGTGAAAACATCAGCAAACCATGCAAAGGATGCTAACGGATTGCGACCAATGTCACTGCTTAGGAATAAGGAAGCTTGTAAACATATGGATGTGCATGCAATGAGTTGGTTTGCAAACCAGTTTAAGATATTGAAGGAGAGGTATTGCAACTTTTATTTATAATTAATGCATTTTATATTGAAAACTTAATTTGAATGTGTAACTATCTAAAATAAGTTCTTATATTTTTCAGCGACTCGATCCTTAAGATTATGACCTCATATGCTAGTGCACATATCACTCTTGGGGATATTGAGAGTATTTTGAATCACGAACACTTCAACAATTCAGTAAGCTTATTGATTTTGTGTCATGTAACTTTATAAGTAATATTGTTGAATGAGTCATAGAATATCATAGTTTGAATAATCGGAGTATGACCATTGTTTATTCAGATACTGGACACATGGGCTTTGCTAATTCAAGAACTGGTGAATGGGCAACCAGCCGGAAAAGAGACACGAAACAGCGTTGCTAAAAAACCATTCATATTCCGGAGTTTTTGTTGGGTAATCGAGCAGTACATATTCAGATTCTTTAGCTGAAGTGTATAATGTTGTACGGTATTTAACTTCCTAAATCATTTGGCAGGAGTATGTTGCTCGTATGGATATGGACACATGGTATAAGCGGGGGTGCACCTTGTTCATAGATGACAAAATACCAGACGCGTGGAAATATGAACATTGGATCATACCACTAAACACTACCGGAACAGATTGTCCTCGGAGTACTAGCGGCGAACATTGGACACTGTTGCACTACGATGTGAACAATAATTTCTGGACTTTCTACAACTCCTTGCCTGCTGCCAAGATTGAAGACGATGACCACCTGAGAGCTAGTAATTTACTGGTATATCTTAAAGTCCTCCCATCTTATGTAATGTTTAACGTTTGAATGACGTTTTTAATTTTTGTATGTGCTTGTGCAACAGATTGATTTTATTGAAAATCGCGTACGCCACTTTTGTGAGTCAACTGGTGCAAGGTTGCCTGTGTATTTTGAGAACGGCAAAGTAGCTAGCAATTTGGATACCCCAAGACAACCCAGGAATTCTTTTGATAGTGGACCTGTTGTGTGCTCTGTGATTGAGAAAGTCATAAAAGGTATAAAAATCACCCCTTCAAACTGGACAAATACAACGTCTGGCATGTTCCGTGCAAGCATGGTGAAGATGTTTTATGATGCAATTAAAGACATATGTGGGTGAAAAGTTAGATTCCATGCTGAACCTTTTTCAAAGTTTCTGGTTGTGATAATGTTCTATTAATATATGTATGCGTAAACGTTGTGCAACGTTTTTTTTCTGAATTATGTACTGTGTGTATGGAATGTGTACTGTTAGTGCTATGGTCCTAAATATCAAGTGTACTGTATAAGGTTGTAACGCATCGTCTTGTAGAACTGCTCATTTCCTCCAGATGTGTGCTATGGTTTGATTAAATATTATGTATGGCGTATTCTGCAAAGTTATGTAAGTGCCACAGATGTCTTCACTAGAATCATATATATACTTGATAGCTTCTGATAAGCATACATCTCTGCAAATACATTATTGTAACTGAGACACAGGTTACATATGTATGTTTATAACAGTATTTCAGGGAACCCGTATGCCGTAAATGGAGTATGGGCAAAACGCATGTATTAGGAAGGGGCAGTTTGTTTTGGTATGCTGAGGAAGATTTTGGTAGTATCTATTTTGGGCCTGGGCAGTGTTTTTTTGTTTGTTTGCTGTATTTTTAATTGGAGGGCAATACTTTTAGGCCCATGGCATGGTAGTCCACAACTGGGCAAAAAATGGGCTGCACTGTATATATGTTGGCATTTGATACATTGTCAGTTTTTCCAGATACTTTGCTGAAATGCAATTTCAGTTAATGTGGGCCAAAAAGTGTTCTGTTATGTGACCGTTGCACAGTTAGTTTACTAGTTGCATTTGATATGTATAAGAATTCTGTCAGTGTGAAACAATTTCTGGTTCATACCACCTCATTTAAATTCTTCTCTTCTAATTAATATCATCCATCAGCATATCCAATTCCATGTCTACTTCAAACACCACAATCCATGGTCGAATAAGTCCTTCTGATCTCAAATATGAAAGGCGTACTTGTCCGAGACAGAGTTGCAAGTGTGATGCATATATCCAGGTTGCCGTAACGCGAGAGAATCATGGTAAGCTATATTACTTTTGCCCTTCGTGTAAAAAGTTTGCAGGTTGGTGTCTGCCATTGGGAACAGATGAGATTGCTGAGGTTGGTAATAGTGCTTCAGTGAGTTGCAATGAGTATAACATTGGAGATAAGAAGGTTACAGAGCTTGTCGCCATAGATCAAACTATGAGAATAGTATTGATCGTAAACTTGTGCCTTGCTTCTGTTCTTCTACTTGCATTAATCGGAAAGATTGTTTAGTTATTTTACTTGCTTTCGAAGTTTGTATAATTTATGCATTTGCCGTTTGAGTTATATTTTGATTTTCAGTGGAAGCTTATTTGGATTGTCAAATTGTAAACCTATTAAATCTGATTCCGTGATATATGTACCTGCAAGTGTAATGGTATGTATATTTTGAGTTTGTACTACAAGAGTTGATATAAAACTATATTGTTGAGATGTAATTTTCATCCAAGGCAATATGGTGATTGAATTTCATTTTGATGATAAGAATTTAGATAACCTATGACGTCAGGATCATATGCCGTTTCGTTTATGCTACTGAGACTACCGTTTAGTCTGCAGATCGATATGGAATGTGGTTGTTGGTAGGCTTCCTGCCTTGTGATATGATCCTGCATTTGCTAACATATGACAGTTGCAATTGTGATGATGAAAACAAACAATATAGCAAGTACATTACTTTATGTTCGACAGACAAAGAACAATACTTCGCCTTCTATTATCGATTATAACACTTTGGAATTTGCCTTACAAGAATAGTTTTAATGAAGGTAAATTGTAAAGAAACCAACCAAGAGTATATATAGGGGAATGCTTCAAGTTTTATTCATAATAGAAACACAGATACATGCCTCGGAAGAGGAGTTAGGAACTCTTTCTTGAACTCATCAGGAATCCTCTGCGAATAAACAAGGAATAGCAAGAATTAAGGTATGTCGATACTAGAAGACGCAAAAACACAAGATATGAATTGAAGAATGAGTAATTGAAACATTGGGTAGTGCGCATACCAGAAAACCTTCGTGCTCGCATCCAATAACTCTCATGAAGCTTGTTGGATCCGTGAGTTTCAGAGGGTTCCCCATATAAGTGTTATTTGGTAGAGAGGGGAGGTGGGATAAGGCTGTAAGAATCTGAGAACATAAAACAAACTGCACATACATGGCAAATCAAAAGGGGGAGATGGTATTGCATCAGTGAATCAAAGGCACATATATAAGCTAGTAGTCGAAAATTTGGAAAGGAAGGGCAGGAAATTGTGAGTAATTTCGTTTTGCTGCAGCGACAATTTCCCATGGAATTATTGTTAGCTGGAATTGCGAGGAGCAGTAAAGTGTGGAAATGGCCTGGGCAAGAATTATGTTCATGGGCAATGTAGAATGAATTGGGGCTGCGAATACCGCCCATTGGAATCATGTGGGCAGGTAAAAGTGTAAGTAAAGTTTTAATGACCGTGAGTATAAGTTTTAATGTGAAAATATAATTAGACAATGTTAATATTTAATAGTGTTGAAACTCCATATGCTGAGCCAATAAATTATACATGTGTACCATCAAAACCATATTGCACATATTTTGGGTAATGTACTCATTGAAATCGTATTAAATTTTGAATGTTGTTTAAATATTTAATGTAGTAAATGTTGTAATGTGTGGGTAATTCCTGGGCGGCATTTTTTTTTCCCACTTTTGATAAATGGCTTATGATGTTAGTCACCAAATTCATCTTCTGGTTGGGCAAGAAACTAACAGCCGTCCTTATGGTTTGGGCACTTTTGAAGCTACTAACAAAAAATCCCACCAATAATTCCCTCCGAAATGAGGTCTCCAATAGTTAGACATCTTTTCGCATTATTATGTGGTCGCATGTACTATATATTAATTTCGTTTTCCATTTCTTTATTGAAAATTTTGCATACACTCTTTATAATTTTACTTTATTATTAATTTAAGTGGTCACCAATGAATTGTTTTAAGTTCTGCTATTTAGCAGGCCATGTACATGGGCTAGCATTTAGCAACCTATGTACATGGGGTACTAAATAGTATGCCAAAAAAATGCCCCCTTTGAAGGACATTTGATGTTGTTTTAGTGCTCGAAGCTCTTAAAGAGGGGCAAAAAAGTCTTCATAAGGAGTGTTGTAATAATGGGCGAAAGGAGAAAGGCATGGGCAAATGCTGTATAGTTGGGCCAGCTGCAAGTTGGAGGTGGGCCAATATGGATTATTGTTATACAACCATGGTGGGCCAAAATCTGTGCATTTGGGCAAGTATAATAGGATGGGCGTAGGAAATGATGAAGAGATGGGCAAATGATGTATAGTTGGGCCAATTGCAACTTGGAGGTGAGCCAATTAGGATAAATGTTATACAATCTGCGTGGGCCGAAATATGTGCGTTTGGGCAAGTATGCTATGATGGGTGTACGAAATGGGATATGGGAATCTGCATGTGAGCCAGCTGCAACATTAAAGTGGGTTAATGTGATTAATATGAATTATGCATTGTAGGCCATAATTCTAAGTTTGGTTAATTGTTTGATCATAGTAAAGTTTACTGTGGTACGGGACGTAAAACGTGCTCATGAACATATTTATCAGCATTTACATGTTTTTATTTGGATGTGAACATTTTGTCCTTTTGCAGTAGTGTATAAGCTCCTATGGATTGCACAAAACGACATACGAAGTACGAAGTTGGATTTGTATTGACTGGTGCAGTTGCCAAATGAAAGATGACAATTTTCCACATTTGTACCATGCTCACCACAAATTTGTATTAAGTGATTCGTCGTTATAATGTTGTGTTCATTCAAATGATAGTAATCCTTGAAGTACACAGGTAGACAACTGTATTTTACGGGAATTATATCCCCCATTTTCAGCACGATAAGGCGAATATAGGGTAACAAATTCGTCAGAATTGAAAGTGAAATCCACGAGTTGAAGGAAACAAACCATAGAGACAAATGGCAGCAGGAAACCTATCGCATTACAAAATCGCCTATTAGACCATACACACCAAATCACTCAATAAGAGTTTACATGTAATTATAACAACATTTGAGAAAGCAGAAGTACAATACACAACCATTATTTTTTTTTTTTAATTTAAAAACCATCCGATACAAAATGAGGGATATCAGTATCCCAGAATCTGCAAGCATCCTTGTTCAGATACATATTTTACAGCATACCTTGTTAGAAACTAATCAAGTCTACTTATTACAGTACACACGTCTGTAGCAACTTAATAATATTCATATATGCATCGTCATAGAACCTTCCAACCCGTAACAGGTAGCGACATTAGTTAATTCCCATTCAAACGCTGGATAGTCCAGAACCAAACCTCAGGGTCATCTGGATTAACTTCCACAAGAGCCCTATCTCCAACTTTAAAGTCATTGTCTCGGACAAAAGTTTTCCATCCATGCACAATGCAGTTCTGGGTCGGCGACCTTCTGCAAATGACAAGCCAGTACTTGACCGAGGAAGCTTCAGGACCACCCCTAATCATCATCCTCCTGGGATGTTCGCCATAAGTGAACTGGTACTCAGCAAACTTCTTTGGGATAGTCTGCATAACAATGAAAATACGCGTGGAGTTAGTACCCATAAATATAATACATGACAATAGGATCGATGTATTGTTCGAGACAATTCTGCAGTACGCTTACAAAAATGAAACGTATCACCACGGCTGTGCGTTTAAAGCGGACATTAATGATCCTATAATCCATCCATCTCGGTCCAATGCCAAGCCTCAGTGGATTACCATTAGGAGGCTGCTCCTACTCATCATCACTAACATTTTCTTCATCTATAGACATACAGGAAAGTATGAGCTTACATTTTAAACTCACAACCAGATGTAGTATTAATTGAAGTATGAGGAGAAAGACTTCACTGTCACTGTCTTCATTGTCTTCCGCATTGGGGTGTTCGTTTATATGAGTCAAATGAGGCGCAACTGCATACTTCAATTAAGAACTTATGTATATGTAAGGCAAATGAATGAAGAATTGGTAACGTGGAAACCTGGTGGAGGATCATTAGGCAGGTCATTCAAGTTACTATGCATCAAAAGTGGTGCATGATGGGGCTGGAATTCAATATTTGGTGATGGGTGATTCTGAGCATTTGAAGGGCCTGCAAATTGTTGCTTCATTTCAAGAAGTTGAACTGCTGCTTTTGTTTGACCATTCCATTGAGAAGAATCGTTAATATGAACTACAACAGGAACTTTGACCCAGTGCTGGAGAACAATAGGTTTAGGGCTTTGGTCTAGATAGTCAACATGTGTGTTTGTGAATGAGTTAGGCAGGAAAGGATCCTTGCCTGGAAAAAAAAAAAGATTAAACCGATGAGTGTGTGTTTGAAAAATTGAGCATTCGTCGATCAGTGGACTGGAACAATGAAATCTGTGATGGAACAATTAAAAATCATAAGTATGTACCATTTGAGAAATTGTCACCTTCAATTGTTTGTTCATTACCAGTCTGATCAACACTAAACCATTCAGTGGACCCATTAGCCATAGTCAGTGGAATTGGATTAAAGTTAAGGTTGGGTAGTGTAGATGGCTTCCCTGGACATACAGAAAAATCTCCACATTTAATAAACTTGAATATTTTCAAAAATTAGAGTTTCATAGCATATGAAGCTTCCTTTACTATTACGTTCACAATGAATGGATTGTATTGCAGCCAATAAATTATACTATTATAGAGTATCGACATGCCTGGACTTTTTGAGTGCGCAGTGATTGGTGCGAGCTCATCTATTACACTGATATGGCGGGTATTGAGAGCAAGGGGAGATACGTTGTTAGAGGAGTGTGAATCCGAAGCGTCTCCATCATTGTGAGAAGGACCAAATATGTCGAGTAGCTCTGTGGCAATATAAAAATAATTCAAACATTTAAAGTAAATTTGGAGCCAAGTATTAGACGTTGTGAACTACAGTAGCAAATGATATGGAAATACAACTTACTATTTTCAATTTCTGCAAAACCAGCTTGAGTTCCCAGGTTGGACTTATGTGCTTCAGATTCATTATTTGGATGTGCATAGGTGTGGCGGGCAAAAGGAGCTGCAAAGAAATCATAAGAAATGAAGAGTAAGTTATACAACTGAAGGTGTAGGCACTGCAAGTAGCCGTAGATATTTGTTTTTTACGAAAGCAGACCTGGGGTTGAGTAGGTATTTGAAAGGCAGTTTCGGGAAGTTTGAATTTTTCAGACTTGCGAAGAAGCTGAACTGCATTCATCATTGGCCGGTTATCTGCAGGATGTTGTTCTTCTCTTAACTGCTTGAGCTGGGATGGCTCAACCTCAACTATGAAAGGGGTATAGTGATCCATGTCATGACCATACGGATCGGAGATGTTGACAAAGAAATGGCCATTGTAGTTGTAGTTAAAGATTAAGCCATCATTGATTTGAATTCCGTAGGCGTCCAAAAACTGAGACCACCCCTCCTCAAAGAATACCTCACCAGTGTTGCGTGAAATGCCAAGCTCCCAAGGCATGTTATCCTTCGTTGCAACTGTTGCCTTATTCATTGAATCGTTGAAATAAATTTCTGCAAAGGTTTTCGGAACCCACTGTATTAAGAGAAGAACAAAATGGATTAGCACAATACTTTTTTGGTGACATGAACAGTATCCATAAACTGCATACATGACAGATTGGTGAAGTAGTACTGAAAGTAATGAAATGTTGTATATAACATTAAACGGAGAATAGAAGTCTGAATTTGGATATCTTGGTACTTATACTTAACAAGAACATGGTGCACGAGATAATAAATAACGACCCCATCCGTAAATAAAACAAAGGGAATTCCTGGAAATAAAACCCTAGTAATCACAAACTACTTGTGAAGAAGAATCTGAAACTTTACTATAAAGTTGCAATACATAAACCTCCTTTTTACGAGTACGTAGCACAATTACGAAACCAGATCTCTGCATCAATCATATCACAGAGCATCGAGGGTAACTCCAAAGTTTAACTTAATGAGGTAATATTTCAAATGAAAAGGAAATGGTGGACGAGATAATAAATAAGGACACATCATTTAAGAACGTCGAGGGTAATCCTCGAAAATAAACCCTAGTTGGTACCAAACTCTTTATGAAAAGGACATTGAAACCTTACTATAGAAAAGCTACCAGATTTGTAGTAAAATTTTGTAGTAAAAGCTATGTGTCTAAGAAAGCTACACATTTGCAGTAGATAAAGGTACTTAGTACAAGTTTGTAGTTAAAGAAGCAACCAGATTTGAACAGCAATCATATAAGAGAACATTGATGCAACATTAAACCAACATGAAAGAGGCAGACAATGAAATGAAAACCACGACGCAGGAAGAGACTGAGGTGGAGTACTAACCAGCTTTTTCATCCATTCATTGACAAGAACGACCCTCCATAGTTTATAAGTTTTCAGGATAAGCTGCATTAATAGTTACATAACACTAATGGATAAGATATAGATAGTGGAACTTGGAGGTATGATGGGAATTAAAGGATGAACGATAGACCTGAATGAGAACGAGTGATTCAGACATCAAGAGCATCTCGGCAAGTAGTCCAGTAGTGATTATCGTACTGTCCACACCTGCCACATATGAACTGATAATTGTGCTTCCCCTCTGTGTGAGCACGAAATCGTTTATTTCTGGGCCGACCAAGCTGCCTTCTCATGAGGGGCGGATGGATAAATGCTGGGCCATTGAGATCAATATATTCGAACTTCTCAGTGCTTGGAATTGGGTAAATGTTTTCGCTGTAAATCTGTGCATATGTGTCTGAGTAAAAACAGTTGTCAACCAAATCTCGAATACTCCATTTGGTTCTTTTGATAACCAATATAGCATGTGGACATGGAAATCCTCGAATCTGCCATTGGTAACACGAACACGTCCTCTGATTAAGGTTCACCTACACATAATAGAAGGGTTCAACAGAATGATGAAGTACATGTTAAATGAAAGATCACGTAAAGTATATGTGGATAAAGGAAGATGGATTGGGATCAAATTTACTAACCACGCATGAAGTTGGAGAAAGGACTTCGTAAACACCTTGTCCGTTAGTTACTGACACATTCCAGCTCTCCCCGAGCGAATCGTATTCATTCCACTTCTCTTCAGCTGATGCAGTAAGTGCGCCGGTCCATTTAGCAGCTGTATTTCTTCTCTCTGTAAACCATCGCATCAATTTCATCCTTATGCAGTCTATCATAAATGTGATTGGAAGACACCTAGCCTCGAGAATCCAGCTATTGAAAGATTCAGCAACATTTCTTGTTAGTTCTCCGTAACGATGTACATCAGGAGCAAATGATATTGCCCATTTTTCTGGGGGCAAATCCTTCAGAAAGTGTTGTGCTTCGGGGCCCCCTCTAGCGAGAAACTTTTTTATTGCAGCATCGAAAAACATCTTATTCGGGGCATAAGCTGCATCTTTCAGTAGTTTGCACATTGAGCTCTTGTACGCATCTGAATATTTCTTGCCTTTATACATGGTTCTCAGGTTTTGCATAAGATGGTACAGACAGAAGAAATGTAAAGGTTTATCACAGACATCTTCAAATGCAGACATAAGCCCTCCAGCTCGATCAGAGACAAACATAATCTCTCGTTCATGATGAACATTGGCTTTTATCTTATTAATGAACCAGTACCAGTTTGCTGAATTCTCACCATCAACAATAGCAATAGCTACTGGGAATAGCCCTGGTGGAAAGTTGAAAAAACCAAAGGTAAATTAGTGAACATTCGAGTAAGTCGGTTAAGAGAAATGAATGAAAAATTAACACTGTAATCATGAATTGTTTGGATACAGTGAGTTCATGAATAGGATTGACAATGTCATTATAAATACCATTGTTGTCGTCTTTTGCTGTAGCTGCTAACAATGTTCCCTTGTACCGAGTTTTCATAAATGTTCCATCTACAAATAACATAGGCCTGCATTTCTTGAATCCTTGAAGAGAAGCATTAAACGCCAGGAAGAAACGCTGGAAACGGTTGGTCTCAGGCTCAGTCTCGAGGAATACTTTACTTCCCGGATTAGTTCTTTGTATCGCCTGAGAGTACCACCTAAGCTCGTCAAAAGAATCAGCGAATGATCCAAAAATATTTGCTCGGGCGACCTCTACACCTCTCCAGACTTTATCGTAAGGGATAGTGAAACCATAGTAGGTCTGAAAATCTTGTTTCAAATCAGTTGGGGAGATCGTTGGCTTCGCCCTTATAGCATCAGTTATAAGGTTCCCAATAATCTTGCATCCAAGTCTCTGCGAGTCACTTCCCAAAACAGATAGTGTGCATGAATGTGTGAGGATAGCTTCTTTGAGGATAAACGATTTGGTTACGGAACTAACAGCACCTTTGACAAACCATTTGCAGGACTCACTGTTATGTAATGCACATTTTGCTCGAACGTAAATTGAATCATTCCTTACATACACAAACTTGAAACCAATCTTTGCTGCATACATAACTAGTTTAGATCGAAACTCCAAAACCCCGCCTTTGAATTCCTGACCAACCTCTTTAATATAGTTAACCCAATTTGCCGATCTCAGAACAATTGGTTCCTGTTCAGGTGAAATGTCATACACGGGGAAATCAGTTGTCGATCCAGGGAAAAATTCACCCCGTTTTATCGCAGCTGCACGCTTGCTTCTTTTTGATCCAGTCATTGGCGTCATGTGCAATGGAAAATTGATGGTCTGAGTCCCAGACGGAGAATCTGCGTTACTCTGAGGTGTAAGACCCACATTGTGAGGTTGTGAATCGCAACGAATTGAATGAGCAATTGTGGGATTATCTGCTTCAAAGTCAGTCAGATCACGCGCATGTGGATGCCTGATACTCTCAGAGCAACTACCAGAATCAGACCCAGAAAGATTACCGATAGATACAAATTCCCTAGCTCCAAGCCTGAAAGATTGTGAAGGTTGGTTTTGTACAGTAGATGGAGGGAAATTCAGGTTGATGGCGGATGCAACTTTTGCCGGCCGATTCCTTGAAATGTTGTAATATTCAGTAAGCTTCTTTGATCTTCCACTAGGCTGAGTATTGAGGTCTATTTCCGATATTCGTACTGGTACATCACCTGTCATAAGTACAACAGGAACCGGTAGTCGATTGGTGTGAGCACAAACTAGCAACATGTTGGTGTAATCTGCTTCATCTTTAAGTTCACAAGCATTGTCCTGTGATAGTTCAAAGTAAAACCTCCACTTATGAGTCATTGCAATACCCAGCTTCCCTGCAAGAAACATAGATAGGCAATAAATTTCAAGATCCTGTATGCCTCAATGTATAAATCAAATTCAGAGACACTGATTTGCCAATAATGCACAGAATGTGTATAGTAATAAGAGGCACAAGGTAAAGATGTATAAATGATGATCAATCCAAAATAAAAACAATGCAACTTTCACTTAATGACGTTCCTTTTTGGGGATCACACAGCCTTAAACTCTAATGTATTGTGTAAAACTATAAAAACCAATTGTCCTGAAAGTAGGGGACTTAAATGTTGACATTACATGATCCATTTTCATTATAAGCAGAAGTGTCAACGCATTGCCATTTATATAATACACACAAATGTGACCTGGCTTTTCATATCTATATCTAATACGACCATGAAATCACCAGACAAAGTGACCTATCTATATCTGAAAAAACCATGTAACATTCACCGAATTGCTGAAAAAGGACATCAATTGTAAGAGACATTTGTATATGTACAAACTAGTAAAGCCAATCTTATTTCTATTAAATAAAAAATTGTACCCTATTAACTGGCCGATCAAGCACCATAATAGTTCATTCATACATACATCAAGCATTTAATACAAATCATGAGCCTTATAAGTATTAATTGACCGTAAAGAAGACAATTTAGAACTTTATAGGACGAGAAATTCCTTTCAGGACAATACAATTAAATACAGAGCAGTTGGACCTTACCAGCAACCTCGGCCAGAAAATCCCCAAAAGTCGGTGCATCTTTTACAGATATTAAGGCGGCTATGTCGCCGTGCTTGAGCCCAATGATCAGTCGGCCGATTTCCATCACTGTCTTTTGTTAATTTGGATAGGTGAATTCCGGAGAAACAGAGCACATGAAACCCCAGATCTAAACAGTAAAACCCTAACCCCAAACTACAGACAATAAACTAAAATTCTGGAAATTAAACTTTAGTTATAGTTTTAAGTTAATTTTGGTTAATCAGTGGAATTATTGGCAACGAAAGGATAATTACTGTGTCGCCGATTGGTGTCCAAGGCGGAAAAGCATTGTAGCATTAAATGCTCCTGACAATTTTCTGCATGCAAATTTTAGTAATATTTAACATTATGACAATTTCTTTAATTTTCAACTAGCTGGCCAACCCTACACCAGCAGCAGACCCTATAAGGGTAAAATGGGAACGTCAAAAGCTGATATTTCCGAAATTTGTTATGCTAAGCTACATTTCCGTATTCCCGACTAAAGAATTTGACCTTGGCAAAAATGATGTAACAGTACATGACTTTAAACCTCTCTCTTGCAACTTTGAGTATGGCACTGGAATTTGGCCTTTGTTTTATTGTAACTACAGTGGTCAAATGGATGAACTGTAGTACAGCCGGGCGAACCTTGTTTTTTTAATAAATGATGAAAACATGCGTTCAAATGTTCAAATATAAGTACAGTGGTACAAAATGGATGAAATGTGTTATGAACCTAAGTACAACATTTATTGTACTTCGTATGATATAAGTGTATCATAATATGGTATGAAATAAGTGTAGTCCAGTATAATAGTGTGTCCGAACCTAGATCACATGGTGTAAAATTGCGAGTGAAATCAAAATCAAAATCCAACAAATTAGCTAATCGTATAGCTAGCTCTAATAGTTGTTAATACGTTTTAGAACGAGCTTTATGCTATAAGAGCGCTAGAGCGTGCATCGAGCGTAAATCGATCGATTGTTCGAGCGCTCTATGTGATCTAGGTCCGAACCTTGGCTGCTGGGCTGTAGTCCAGCATAATATGGTGTGATATGAGTGTATTTCACCATTGGCAAAAGGACCATCTTTGTTGAAGACGAAACTGACCATATTATCACCTCCACTCTCAGCCCTAGTGGAGACAGAGCATCCATTTATGGTGGGTGGAAGAAATTTTCCATCGAGCAAGGTCTATCCCCGGGTGATACATGTGTTTTGGAAAAAGATAGGTCGCGGACCGGGTACTAGAAGTCTAGAAGGTGACTGTGTTTTACGACTACGAGAGGCATTTGTGTTTGGGGTTGGAACACAGCCGTGGGTGGTGAATCAGACTGTTCGAATGCGTTTGGTTTGAATTAGTCGTATTAATGATATCGTGGACTGATTTTGTAATTGTAAGCCATCAAGTTATTGCTTTTATATGGTTAACGGATTCAAACAGGGTAAAGTCTCAGGAAAATCAACCTTTCCTATATATATTAGGAAAATCAATATCCTTTCTACCTAAGTGTTGAATACACTCCTCTAGTTTACACTTATTAAAATGTTGATTTTCCTGATGTTTAGGAAAGAACGATTTTTATGAGACTTACTCTTCAAACAGGGTGTTATGTAGTGCATTCTTTGGTAAAAAACAAAAAAATGATGAGGTTAGCACCTTGATGTGGTTCACACTCTCCTGGATTGTAGTTCAGGATATTCCTACCATACACCTGAAGAATGGATTTTTATTTTCACAACTGAACTACAGTACAATCGCCATCAAGGTCAGATGCACCAGGTGCAAGTGCAACACATCCCCGTAGTAACAGAATTGAACTACAGTACAACCAGGCTCTCTCTGATACCACAATAAGATGTATTGTATATCTTGATTAGTCATTTAGAAAGCTTATTGAATATAATGGAGATTTTCCTTGCATGAATATTGTGGATCTCCATAAATTACAAATAAAAGCTCAATTAAAAACATCAACCTAAACGTATATTTCATCTGAAAATACAATACAATGCAAGGACTAATGTGAAATCTCCCGCAAGGCCTCTGAAAAAAAAGGCAAAACTTGAGCAAACTATGACCTAAATAGCTGGACTGCAGTGCAACAAACCTCTGTACTTTTATACAGATAGCTTAAAAAAACCTACTTATATCAGGCAGCGCACACCAATAAACAAGATCAAACATAAATAATAGGATTTTTTTTGGTATTTTTACCTTCCGCAGCAACCAACTCTTCCTCCTCAATCAGAGCTTTATTCAGGACCGACTTCTTCTTCAGTTTCTTCTTAACCCTCTTACCCTTGCCTGCTTACACAATGAAATAACTTATCCATTTAGAAATAGATTGACTCCTCACATATCGAAAATAAGCTAACTTTACCATGTACCTTGGCTAGGGGATCCATCTGAATCAAACATCCTCTTTGATGTGTCCTCTAACACAATGCAATCAGTCCGTCTCTTTCTCGGAACATCTCCACTCGTAGTTATCTCGATGCATTCCGACTCGGTTGAGCATGAGCTACTGAGCTAGTATCCTTAGTTATCATCCAAGGCCATCGCTTCCGCTCGACTCCACCTATACCTACACAATTGTTGATTCTTCATAAGACTGCACTACAGTTTTGGCTTAACTAAAGTACAAAGCGACCACTATCATAATTACAACATCATTGAACGCTGGTCTATAGTACAACGACCTTACTGTAACTGATACAAAGTGAGGAGCCCAATAAGATTGGACTATAGTACAACACTTAACTAAAGTGCAGTTATTAAATTAAGGACACATAATGCCTACTATACTCAACAAACTGTACTACAGTACAGCTCCGGTCCCCCTAATATTGAACTAAAGTCTAATACATTCCACAATTGATCATAACATGTATTTTTTCCCTAGGAAATGTATAACAGACAAGATTTTTCTGTGTGGCAGTTAAACTGTACTGCAGTTCAACAACCAGATTTTTTCCAAGTGTTTGACAAACACTTAACTAAGGTGTAGTTAATTATCAATTTTAGGTGCAAATCACATATGACTGGACTCCAGTGTAAGTTAAACTACAGTTCAACATACATAATGCATACTATATGACTGGATCATAAACTTGGCATCAGTCATAATATATTGAAGTTTCAGTTGTACTACAGTACGACGGACATCACCCAAGGAGAAGCAATATCAGAGTCTCATGCATACTATATGACTGGACTGCAGTACAACAAATGAAAAGCCACAAATAAGCTAACTGAAATAGTTACCGTTATTGCCGTCTTTCGCATTCTTATGCTTCCTCGAGATCCTCTCCGCCCAAATGCGTATCAGCAGTGGCCTTCACCAAGAAAATCACTTCCTCAATCGTCAACGACGACACATCAAAAGTTCCTCCACCGAGGTCGAAAATTAGAACATTCTTCTCCCCACTCCTCGACGCCTTCTTATCCAATCCATACGCAATTGCAGCTGTCGTTGGCTCGTTGATGATCCTCATCACATTCAGCCCCGCAATAGCCTCAACATCCTTCATCGCCTTTTAGTTGAGACACTAAACCACTAATGTCATTCTGCATTATAACCATCCCAAATCAACCAAATATCAACATAGCACGAAAACATAGAACCGCAAACAGTAAATGTGTTAAGAATTACCTCTGAATCTCTGATAGCCTATTTTCACTCTCTGATCTATTAATCCCCACAACATCTACAAAATAATAAACAAAATTTGAAAATCATAATAATGAGGTAAATTTGAGCTATAATAAATCTAGAATTCTACTTGAAAGTCACAACAACGTTTTTAATCGTCTGACCTAAAAACGCCTCTAGAATTTCCCACATCTTAACCAACACCATACACGAAATCTCCTACGGAGAGAATTACTTATTTGAAAACCGAAACCCAAACACTGTATCCAAGCGTCTATATATATAACGAGATAACAGAGAGTGAGCATTAATTAAGGATTACCTGTTGTCAGGATTGCTTGATTTGGGGCCAAAACCTCGGTTGGGAGCTGAAGAATCAAGCACTTGATAGTTCGCCTTACAATAATTGGGGATGATGAGAGTGGAAAAGAAACGAGCTGGTTTGAATTTGATATGGTAGAGATGAGGATGAAGAGAACCAGTGTCCAGTGATAAATTGAGCTAGACAATTAAATTCAAATTGTATAGGGAACAGTACCCTACCTATGAGGCTCTGACAACATCTGTATCACTAATTGCCAACCTAATTGAGTTTAACGTGGTTAATCCCACGCACCGAAAGTTTCAGTGTGTGTGGGTGTCTTTTGTAATTAAAATTGTTGACTTTGGTGTGATTTGTGTTTTTGTTGTCCACTTGGTTCTTGGCACAAATTTACCCGTCCAATACTCAGTCTATTAAAAGTAAATATAGAATATGATTCGCATGTCGGCCACTTACTTTGTCCCCAAAATCTCTCAATCAATGACTCTCCAATCTCCATAAAGGCATAAATACAAGAAGACAGACCATTTTCTTGTTTGAAATTTGATTGACTATTTGATATATTTACACATCAATTAAGGAGGGGGTTAGGAGTATGTAAAGTTTCTTTTAATTTTCTAGGGACTATAATTTCATTAAAATCTGTGTTGGTACTTGGAACTTGGAAGTAGCTCACGCATGCTCACGATTAATTACTTTTCTGTTTTATTGGGATATTCTAACTTATCAAAATGGTTCACATTCATATGTTTTACACCTTCCGTTACAAAAAAAATATGTTTTACACCTTGATTCAATGTATTTACTACTTATAGTATGAGTGTATGACATAATTTAAAAGTGTTCTTAACAATGGGAAAAATGCACCAATGTACCCTGTGTTTTTCGAAATATGCACGGATGTACCTTGTATTTTATAAATTGCACGGATGTACCTCGTGTTTTATAAAATTATGCACACTTGCTCCAAAATTGGAGAGTGTGTCTCACTCTCCCT
>JAQRGC010056455.1:0-10292 GCA_028659135.1 Plantago lanceolata | reverse complement strand
AATACAAATACTAGGAATTAAAGCTAATAGTCCTGCTGAAATGTTCCTCTTGTACAAGTGCCTTTCTAACAAATTTTCCTACAGGCTTAAGAGTACTAATTTCTCGACATAACCTAATTTAGTCTTGATGGAATTGCTCATCAAAATTACAAGTTTCCTAACAAAGGGGTTGACCCTGTAAGAATTACCTAGTCCTCGGATGAACTCTTTGTAAAACAAGTATCTTCCGACCGAGTCCCACGGTTCATCTTCAAATTCAGCCGGCCAGTCGATCGGCATCTGCTTGAGCATCCTTGCTCGGGGCGAACTCAGACCAAAGGTCATCAGACCTTTACCTCATCCGATCCTCATTATCGAAGCTACGAGCCTCTTCGACGAAGTTGAAGCTTCAGTCAGACCACTTTGTGTTTCTTCGCCTTAATACAGATAGAAGTGTTTTCACACTCTAATCACTAGCTCTCTAACATCTTATGAGTAAAGCTAAACACTCCATTGCAACTGACATTTCTATGTTCCGTATAAGCTAAACGATTTTATTATAGAGTCCTTTGTCCAATCTCGATTTAATTTTTTAGAGGAAAGCCTTATTACAAGTAGAAGTGTATTCACACTCTAATCACTTGCTCTCTAACATCTTATGATTAAAGTGAAACTCTCCATTGCAATTCACATTTTTGTGTTTCATATAAGCAAAACGATTCGATTATAGAGTCAATTGTCCATTCTCGATTCAATTTGGTCGAGGAAAGCCTTACTACAAGTAGAAGTGTATTCACACTCTAACAAATAACACTCTAACATCTTTATGAGTGAAGTTAAGCACTCCCATGCAATTGACATTTCTATGTTCCTTATAAGCTAAACGATCACTTTAATTCTGGCCGTACCTTTGCTTTCCCGGTAGACTTGTTTTCTCACTAGCAACGCGATTTTCTCTGGATTTCCTTGTTTCTCCTCTCTCGCCTGGATTCACGCGCCACTTTCTTGGGTTCCTATTTCAATTATGCTACAAACACAAGTGTTGGCGCAGTGGGGTGCATCTAAACGCGCCCGGTTTCTGCTCCTAAAGTCGGGCTGCGCCAAAGGTCTTCGTTTGGGCGTTTTGTTTATTTTTACGGTTTTGCCACCAAGGATCATTCGAATGCGTCTGCAGCTGTTCGTGTAGCATCACCACCCCCCATGGGAACGAATCGGCCTGCTTGGTCCCTCACGGGTCCCAAGTTCACGCCAGTTCGCAAAGGTAACTCTGTCTCTATTTCGGTTGACGCAGATTTTTTCAATTCACAAATTGATGCTTGCTTTCGTTTTGCACGTATTGGTCGACTGATGATGCCAAAGGGCAATACACCTTTGAAATATCATGATCATAAGGCCTCTTTGCAAGCTCTATGGCAGAATGGCTCTTGGCGCATGCTAGCCATTGGACATGACTTTTTTGTTTTCCACTTTGCATCAGAGAATTTACGGAATAAATTCCTAGACTCTGGCTTATTTAAACTCAGTCTTGGGACAATGTATATGCAGCCTTGGGTTCCGGATTTCAATCCCTCAAAGGCTGATACAACCCATGATAAAGTCTGGATTCGCCTTCATGGACTGAGATATGAACATCTTCACCGTTCCATTATTCTAAGTCTGGCTTCGGTCTTTGGCAGGCCTATTAGTATTTATACAGGCTCATTAGATCGTTGTTTTGGTTCTTATGTCTGTGTCTTAATACATATGGACCTCTCATTGGATTTAGATGATCATGTGATGTTGGAAACACCAATGGGAGCTATTCGTGTAGATATGTTCATGGAGAAGGTATCGGACTTTTGCAAAACTTGTTACACCATAGGACATTTGTCTGCTTCTTGTCGACGCTCTGTAGCTCAAACTAGCTCAAGACAGTATCAGATCCGGGAGGAGTCACCACATGACTTGCCAGTGGCAAATATTTCTGCCCCTGTAGTGAACAATGTGCCCTCTAGCAACACCACGACTGCACCCACAGTTGAAATCCAAGTTCCCTCTCCCTTGGATGATGACATTGCTAGACATAATGAGGGGTTTCAGGGTGGGGCCCAAGCGTGTGCAGCCAAATCGGTGGGGCCCTCAACCTCCACTTCTGGCACGGGTTATATCAGCTAATAACAACTAGTTCTCTGCCCTAGTTACCCTGGATTCTTCTTCATAGCAAGCCACTCCAACAGTTGAGAGTTCCGAGGGACATTCTCCCACCGGTCCTTCTGTCAATCGATCCACTTCGGACACTTCTTCTGAGCATGTTGATGAATGAATTGATACGCATAATATACCTGACTCATTGGAGTTAGAGAGGATTCGTAGATTGAAAGCAAAAGCTAACATGAGGACTTCTTCTACTCGCTCCTGGGCTGATCTCTCGGAGGAAGAGCAGAATGAGGCTTCCATTGTTGGTTCTCTAGATCAGTCACTATCGGCTGTACATTCTTCCCATGGTTTCCAATAAATGTCCTCTTCTGGAACATTCGTGGCATAGGGAATGACTCTAGTCAGAACACGCTTCGACAACATTGTTCTTCTGCTCATCCCAGTTGGGCGTCTATTGCTGAACCTAAGGTTCCTTTTGATTCCATTGCCTCGGCGTATTGGAATTCACATGGGCTTCATTTGGTTGGCTTACATTCAGCTTCACATTTGCAAAATATTTGGGTTCTGGAGGCCTCGAACTTGCCACCTTTTATGTTGATTTTCTCATCACCCAGATGGTGGTCATCCAGATCACTTTCCTCCAATTTACTTTTTTTAATTTCTTTCATTCATGCTGATAATGATCACATTGTGCGTCGTTTTCTTTGGGATGATATACATTCACTTCCAGCACTCCCGCTTTAGCTTGTAGGTGATTTCAACTCGGTTTTGGGGGCTCATGAGCGCTCTAATGGTTCAGTTCCACGTCCAATTGAGGCTCAGGAGTTATCTACTTTTATTAACTTCGGGGGTTTCATTGAACCATCAACCTCCGGTAGTTTCTTCACATGGTCCAATAAGCGGTTTACTAGTGGCTACGTGGAATGTAGAATTGATCGTCTTTTTGCCTCTTCAGCTTTTATGGATCTTTGGGACTCCATATCCTATCATGTGGGCATCAGAAGTTGCTCGGATCACAGCCCTTTAGTCCTACGATGCTCTACTGGTCAAATACCTCTTCCTAGACCTTTACGCTTCCAGAACATGTGGCTTAAGCATGCTGATTTTAAAGCTACGGTTCGTGCTTCCTGGTCTATGCCTTTGAGTGCTTCTGGAGCTTTCACTGCTATGATGGGGAAACTTAAACGAATTAAAGCTATGCTACGAATTTGGAATGTGACGGTTTTTGGCCATCTTAATACAAGGAAAGCTGAGGCACAAGCTAGAATTGAGTCAGTCCAGCAAGAACTCTCTTCCTTTGGCCCTAGTGACACTTTACATTCTTGTGATTTGGAGGCGCTCGCTTCTTACACGGATATTCTAGACCAGGAGGCTACATTCTTACAGCAAAAGAGTAGGGTTGCATGGCTACGGGATGGTGACAGGAACACCTCTTTCTTTCATCGGAATCTCAAAGCTACTCGGGGCCATCGAGGTATTTCCTCCCTCATTATTGATGATAATTTATCCACTGATCATCAAGCCATCTCTGCTCATGTCATTAGCTACTATGAAGAGCTTTTCCACCAAGACCCGGTCGTTGTTTCTTCTTTTGAGGGGCTTGATGACATTTTTCTCTCGGAAGGTCTCAGTGGAGCAAAATCAGAACCTTATTCGGGTGCCCTATATTGATGTTGTGAAGCACGCGGTGTTTGGAATGAGTCCAGATAGTGCGCCCGACCCTGATGGTTTTGGTTGAAGATTCTATCCGGATATGTGGCATATTGTAGGAGATGATGTTACTAGTGCAATACATACTTTCTTTTTTCATGGTGATTTTCCTTCTGGTCTGAATGCAAGCTTTGTTACTCTTATTCCTAAGCTTCGTGATGCTACACGTATAGAGGATTTTTGCCCTATTGTCTTGCGGAATTTTCTTTACAAAGTTATCACCAAGATTCTGGCCGACAGATTGGGAAGCATCTTAGCTAAGCTACTATCTTCCCATCACTTTGGCTTTATTCCTGACCGACGCATTCATGACTGCATTGCATTAGCTTCTGAAGATGTCAATGGTTTGGGTTTATCTTGTCGTGAGGGTAATATGGTGCTGAAAATTGACATTCACAAGGCCTTTGACACTCTGAATTGGTATTTCCTACTGAAGGTTTTGAAGATTCTGGATTTCTCGGACACTTTTGTTGGCTGGATCAAGTTTATTCTTCATTCAGCCCGCCTCTTTGTGCTTGTTAATGGGGCCCCGAAAGGCTATTTTGCTTGCTCCCAGGGAGTGCGCCATGGCGACCCCCTCTCTTCTCTTCTCTTCTGTCTAGCTGAAGAGGTGTTGAGTAGGCTACTTACACGTGCATCTGAAACAGGGAGGACATCTCCTTTGTTTTTGGGTCATGATGTTAGTTTTCTTTCTCACCTACTCTATGCAGATGATGTTATTGTCTTTTGCAGGGCCACAGCTAAGAATCGCCGGCGTACTCTGAAGATTCTCAATATCTACAATGGATGGTCGAGGCAGCATTTCAATCCTCAAAAATCCAAGGTGTATTACAGCAAGTCGGTTACTCCATCTCTTGCCCGGAGGTTAAGCCGTACTTTACGCATTGGCACGGGCTCTCTGCCTTTCACTTATCTTGGAGTACCTCTTTTCACGGGCGCCCCTAAGACAAAGCACTTACATGCCATTGCGGATGGAATTGTTGCTAAGTTTGCAAGATGGAAGGGCTCTTCTCTCTCTATGGCAGGCCGCATTTTCCTTGTTCAATCCGTCATACAAGGTGCTTTTTTCCACTCCATGATGGTCTACAGATGGTCCAAGACTCTTTTAAAAATGTTGGAAGCAAGTATGCGGAATTTCGTCTTCAAAGGCGACATTCTCAATTTGGGTTCTGTTAAGGTTCCTTGGAAACGTTGTTGTGTACCAAAAGAAGAGGGTGGCCTTGGTCTACGCTCTATGCTTAAGGCCAATAAATCCTTCCTTTCTCGCCTTTCCTGGGATATTCTTAACCATTCGGCTCCTTACATGGACATACTTTTGACTCGCTACTTCTCTAAGGGCACACTGCAGGATTACGTTCACTCTTCGGTCAGGTTTGGATTTAAGGATTGCTATCCTCTTTTGACAAAGGAATCTCGTTGGTTAATCAGTCAAGACTCCAAAGTTCTTTTTTTGTTAGACAACTGGCTTGGTTATTGTATTGCTGATCGTATTCAGATTCTTTAGCACTTACATCATCATTATGACTTCACTATCTCGGACTATGTTTTGGAGGGCACTTGGGATATGATCCCGGAGTTTATTACAGCTTATCCTGACATCTCCCATGATATTATGTCTTATCATCTTGCTCCCCATGTCGAGGATACAAGGATTTGGACGCATTCTACAGATGGAGAGGTCTCTAGTGCTCTTTTCCATCATCATTTACGACCCTCACTGCCTCTCACCTCTTGAGGGACTTGGATCTGGGCTACCTTCATTCCGCCCCGGCGATCTCTGACTGTTTGGCGTGCCATCCACTCTGAGCTTCCCACCATGGAGAATCTTCGTGTTGGCTTCACGGGGCCTTCCTTATGCATTTTTTGCATGTCCTCTACGGAGGATTTGGACCACATCCTGGTTAGCTGTCACTTTATTCGTACTATTTGGTTTCGTTTATTTGACATGTTTAATGTGCATCTTCCAGACTGTTACAGCTACAACGAGTTATTTCTCTTTGCGATGTCACAAAGATTCAGCACCCAAGTGCATGCTCTGTGGAGGCTCTCTTTTGTGACTCTCACATGGGTCCTTTGGACAACAAGGAATTAATGGATTTTTGAGGGGAAGGTTTTGACTCAGCATTCTATGATTCATTTGATGCTTAAATTAATATATGAGTGTCGTTTCACTATTCCAGACACAATGTATAACACGCAGGAGGATCTGCTCACTTTGCGTTCACTTGGGGTTCGAGGCAGACCTCGTGAGGGTCCTTTAGTGACGGAAGTTAGATGGAAACCCCCTTCTCCTGGATGGATAAAATGCAACACAGATGGAAGTGCTAAGGGCGCCCCCGGGGAGGCTACGGCTGCTGCGGTATTCATGGACCACAATGGGGCTATTTTGGGTTGCTATGTCCACCACCTTGGTTCATTATATGCTTTTGAAGCGGAGTTAGTCGATGCCATGATGGGGATTGAGATTGCTGACAGACAGGGATGGCGATTTCTTTGGCTGGAAACCGACTCCACTTATGTTGAGGGATTGCTCATCACCCGTTCCACTTCAGTACCTTGGCAGTATAGAAATCGATGGTTACAGACTATTGCTAAGTTGAGACTTGTAGATCTCCAGGTGACTCATATTTTCCGTGAAGGAAACACTGTAGCTGACACTCTCTCAAACCATCCCACACAAGGGATTTTGTTCCATCAGCTATATTGTATTGACACTCAGGTGGCTCGAGATTTCTCTGGCCTACCTTACTTTAGACTAGTGCAGCACTAACGCTCAGGCATTCTTTTTCCCACTTGGGTTTTTCTATAAGTGGGTTTTAACGAGGCACGCGGCTGCAACTAGGATTCACTCTGAATCTGGGTTAGATTCTCTTTTCTTTTGCTCTGTTTAGCCCGCCGATGGGTTTGCACCTCTGTCTTTGCCTTTTTGTACTTGTACTCTCTTTTACTCATTAATGCAAGCTTGAAGTTATTCAAAAAAATAAGCTAAACGATTCGATTGTAGACATTAGTCCACTCTCGAGTCAATTTGGTAGAGGAAAGCCTTACTACAAGTAGAAGTATATTCACACACTAATCACTTGCTCTCTAACATCTTTATGAGTAAAGCTAAACACTCCCTTGCAATTGGCATTTCTATGTCCCATACAAGCTAAACGATTCGATTATAGAGTCATTTGTCCTGTCTCGATTTAATTTTGTAGAGGAAAGCCTTACTACAAGTAGAAGTGTGTTCACACTTTAATAACTCGCTCCCTAACATCTTTATGAGTAAAGATAAAAACTCAATTGCAATTGACATTTCTATGTTCCTTATAAGCTAAACGATTCAATTATACAGTCATTTGTCCACTCTCAATTGAATTTGGTAGAGGAAAGCCTTACTACAAGTAGAAGTGTATTCACACTCTAATCACTTGCCCTCTAAGATCTTTATGACTAAATCTAAACACTCCCTTGCAGTTGACATTTCTATGTCCCTTACAAGCTAAACGATTCGATTATGGAGTCATTTGTTCACTCCCAATTCAATTTGGTAGAGGAAAGCCTTACTACATGTAGAAGTGTGTTCACACTCTAATCACTAGCTCTCAAACATCTTATGAGTAAAGCTAAACTCTCCCTTCCAATTGACATTTTTAAGTTTCATATAAGCAAAACGATTCGATTATAGAATCATTTGTCCATTCTCGATTCAATTAGGTAGAGGAAAGCCTTACTACAAGTAGAAGTGTATTCACACTCTAACTAATAACTCTATAACATTTTTATGAGTGAAGCTAAACACTCATTTGCAATTGACATTTCAATGTTCCTTATAAGGTAAATGATTCGATTATAGAGTCATTTGTCCACTCTCGATTCAATTTGGTAGAGGAAAGCCTTAGTACAAGTAGAAGTGTAATCACACTCTAATCACTTGCTGTCTAACATCTTATGAGTAAAGTTAAACTCTCCATTGCAATTGACATTTATGTGTTTCATACAAGCATAACGATTCGATTATAGAGTCAATTGTCCATTCTCGATTCAATTTGTTCGAGGAAAGCCTTACTACAAGTAGAAGTGTATTCACACTCTAACAAATAACTCTCTAACATCTTTATGAGTGAAGTTAAGCATTCCCATGCAATTGACATTTCTATGTCCCTTACAAGCTAAACAATTCGATTATAGAGTCATTTGTTCACTCCAGATTCAATTTGGTAGGGGAAAGCCTTAATATAGGTAGAATTGTGTTCACACTCTAATCACTAGCTCTCTAACATCGTATGGGATCGTTTTGTATCAGATTTACACAAAGAACAAACTAAATATCAATTACTCAGAGATGTGAATGCATACGAACAAGCCTTATTAAAATTGATACATCACAACAAAGAACAAGTTTCATTTGCTTGATGAGAAACACAACTACTATTCTTATTCATAGAGGACATTTAAGTGAATACTAATTGAAAAGAAACCACGAAAAAATCATCTGAATAAACTACAGTTGAATGGAATACGAATTTACCCCTATATTTCAATGTCATAGGATAATCTGTTAAACCAATTGACAATTAACAGACACAAAGATCATCGTTTTCAGCTCATAAATAAGAAAAAATAATCTGGTAAGTTGGTCTCCCTATAGCTATCAATAAATTCAATTAAAACTTAGTTCAAAGAAGGAAGCAACGAAAAGAAGAGATGATCAAATTTTTGCATCGACTACGTATACCAAGTGTTTCCATAATCTTAAAACCATGAACTTGAATGGCTTGTCCTCCAGTATAATATGTTATTTCCACCACATAAGCATATAAGTTTCATTTGCAATATTATACATGCTTTATCTGAAATCCAACCACTAATTCTATACTTACGCTTTGGCTACTCCTTCACATTGTATATTACCTTTAGTCTATTAAGATTACAATAGAAGATTTACCTAGTGCATAGATGACTAGTGTATTACTGAAGATTCATTAAGATGATTTATCATATATGGAGAAGTAGGCTTACATTTACATGTCAGAAACAAGCCCAGCAGCCTTTGCTATTGACAACAACAGTAGTAGCTGCCTTTTCTACCTGTAAATCTTCTCAATCCAACATTGAAATGCGATAAATATCAGCAAAAATCAATAGAATAAGACATACAATAACAGAGAAAAAAATCCTCAAGATCACCTTAACTAATGCCCTACAAATTCAAAGTAACGTCTATATATTTCTAGGGAAAGCAGATAAACATACATATTCAGCTGGCGAGTTCCGAGCAATGGGCGAATTCTTGGGAATATAAACTAGACTCTATGCTCAAAGATGAGTGCGTAAGACTGAAAAAAAACCTTAACTTAACGGAATGAGTCGATACCGATCTTCTAATCTCAAATATAGCGATCCAGAGTAAGCTTCTCGATGAAACAACTTTCTCCCCATGAGAAATCATCTCTTCCCCTCTTCCTTCAAAACAACCTCAAATTGTTTTTGTAGGAAACTGTGTCTTTGAATCCAATCAAAAGACGAAAATGAAACGTGTTCCTGGAAGAGTAGGGAGAGATGATTGGTGAGGGATCGAGAATAAAATTGAATTTGGTGTCTAGGGTCTAGGGACTAGGGTTTATCCCTAAATAAATTTTCAGGAAAAAGGAACTATGAAATGAAATGGAATGATCTTCAAAATTGTTTTGATCTTTTGAATCTCTCTTGTCTAGTAACTGTTTTTGCATAACAACCCTTCAAGTTATACTTAACTACAATAAAAACACCGAATTCTGCTTGGAAGAATATATACTAATTTTAAAGCACCTTTTAAAGCTGTCTTTATAGGAGGCTGTAGTGACGTATTTAAAGGCTTCACCATATCTAGTGTCGAATTAGATGCATGGTGTAGTAGTCGGTCAAATTAGCTATTTTTAATCACACTTGTTCTAATGTGTCACTAAAAAAGTGTCTAATTAGGCATCTTTTCTAGTAGTGATGGTCTCATGACCATCTCTGGTCATAGGCCACTTCTCTTGATCTCCAGTCATGACCAGAGAAATATGATAAGATCTTTCAGATTTCTCAATTGTTGGATTACTCACAATAATTTTTTTAATGATGTGAAAGCTAACTTGGACATGCCTACCAAATTAACTTGGCTTCAAAAAATAGGTGAAAAATGTTTTAGACTTAAACAATACCTGAACTGGTGGAACAAGAATAAGTTTGGACATGTTTTTCAGAATCTTAAAAGAATTGAAGCTAACCTAGTTAATGCTGACACCATTTGTCAAGCAAATCCCACTTTGCTAAATAAATTGAGAAACAAAACTCTTAGAAAGAATTGGCTAATGCTCTTAATGTTGACGAGCTTTTTTGGAAACAAAAGTCCTGTTCGGAAACTTGTAATTTTGATGAGCAATTCCATTAAGACTAAATTAGGTTAAGTCCAGAAATTAGTACTCTTAAGCCTGTAGGAAAATTTGTTAGAAAGG
>JAQRGC010054849.1:0-11283 GCA_028659135.1 Plantago lanceolata | reverse complement strand
TACTAATACTTATGATTTTACATATATAAATATTTTATAAATATTAAATAATAAGTGATTAAAGACGCTCACGCTTTTTATATTTTCATAGAATTGACGTATTTGTGTTCACGATTCCACTCGCGCTCCCATTCCCGCTTGCGCCTCACGTGATCTACTTTAACCTATGTAAATCTATCTCACAACTTCAACTTGACACGTTCCAATTACTCACCGCTTTAAATTTCCGTCCATAATCACGTATTCATTTTTCTTCCAATGGCCGGTCAAGTCAATTCTCAGCCGACTGAGAAAAAAATACCATTTGGATTTGGACCAACAACTTCCGTAACTTCACAATATCATCCATTCCATTTTCTACTTAACTCTTGAGCACACTCTACTAATTTATACCTATTAAAATATTAATTTTCTAATTATTTAGGAAAGTTTAACTTCTATGAGACTTACTCATAATACTACATTTGGTCCCTAAACTTCCATTGTAAAGTAATTGGGTAACATATCTAATATCCAAAACTTGAAGTGCCTATTCGTAATTCCAACTTCACCCCTACCAAGTACCCAGATATAAAAGCAGAGCTGTAACTAAAAACTACCTCCACACTCTGTCAGTCACTGTGAAATGAAATGCTTCCATTCCTACGCCGCAAACCGAACGCCGTTTCTTCTCCCAGAAACCCACCGATCCCATTCCCATGTTCTTCAACCCGAGCCATTTCTTCACAAACCCAACCCTCCACCTCACCCCCACCAAATGCAAACCTCTCCCACCTCCTACAAGGCCGAATCCCTCGCCCCCACCTTCTCCAAATCCACGCACGTGTTTACCGGCTCAACTCAGACCAGGACAACCTCATCGCTACTCGCCTCATCGGCCAGTACCCTCCCCGTCAATCTCTCAAGATCTTCCGGTCCCTGCACAACCCCAACATTTTCCCCTTCAACGCGATCATCCGAGTGTTAGCTGACGAATGTCTTTTGAACGAATCGTTTTGTGTTTTCAATGAGCTGAAGAAGAAGAAGGTACTTGTGCCGAATGACTTGACGTTTTCGTTTCTGTTTAAGGCGTGTCGTGGGAGTGTGAGTTGTCTGGATCAGGTGCATTGTTATGTTGTTAAGCTAGGTTTTGTGTGTGAGTCTTTTGTTTGTAGTGGGTTGATGATGGCTTATGCTGAGGGGGTGAGGGATTTGGTTTCTGCTAGGAAGGTGTTTGATGAAATGCCTGAGAGAAGGAATTTGGCTTGTTGGAGTTCTTTGATTTCTGGGTATGCTCGGGTTGGGTTGGCTGAGGAAGGGTTGAAGATGTTTATGATGATGGTTGAAGAAGAAGGAGGTATCGTTCTACAGAACGATACTATGGTTGGTGTTTTATCCGCTTGTTCTAGCCTTAAAGGTAGTGTAGATGTTGAGAAATGGGTGAATCTGTTTGCAAACTGCAAGAAGGGTGACTATGTGAATATTGTGCTTGTGTATTTGTATGGGAAGTTGGGGAAAGTGGAGAAGAGTAAGGAAGCATTTGATGAAATTTCGGATAGGGGGAAAACGAACATTCTTTCTTGGAATGTCATGATTGGAGCATATGTCCAGAATGGTTACACTTTGGAGGCTCTGAGTCTTTTTAAGTCGATGCTGGAAAATTATGATTGTCACCCCAACCACGTCACTATGGTGAGTGTTCTCTCAGCTTGTGCTGAAGTTGGCGATTTAGGCCTTGGCATATGGATTCATGACTACATGGGAAATCGGGGCCAAAAAGGTGTATTGTCATCAAACGTAAATCTTGCCACCGCACTTATAGATATGTATTCAAAATGTGGCAGTTTGGATAGAGCGCGTGAGGTTTTTGATGAGATAAGCAAGAAAGATGTTATTTCATTTAATGCAATGATGATGGCTCTTGCTATAAATGGCAAAGGGCCCGAGGCGTTGATCCTTTTCAGGAAGATGCAAGAGTATCATCTATTTCCGAATTCCGGATCTTTCCTTGCTGTTTTATATGCATGTAGCCACTCTGCTTTACTGGATAAAGGACGCGGAATTTTTCATGAGATGGAAGGAAACAATCACGTGTCAGTTAGATTGGAACATTATGCTTGCTACATTGATCTCTTAGCTCGGTCTGGTTATATTGAAGATGCGCTTTCAGTAGTCAGCTCGATGCATTGCAAGCCTAATAATTATGTCTGGGGTGCTCTGCTCAATGGCTGCGTTCTCCATAATCGGCTAGAATTGGCTCATAGTATTTCCACCAGGCTTGTTGCAGTAGATCCTAACAATTCTGGTGGCTATGTCATGTTGTCCAATTCATTTGCTGCTGATCGTCAATGGGGCGATGTGTCGAAATTGAGGGGGCTTATGAGGGAAAAGCGGGTTGCTAAGCAACCAGGGTGCAGTTGGATAAACATAAATGGGTCGGTGTATGAATTTTTAGCTGGATCGGCCTCATATCTTCAAATGGAAAGTGTCCATCAGATGATGCAACTATTGCTGAAAGAAATGCGAACATCTACTTCATAGGTTTTGTTCTACCATAGAAGACATTCAGATGCCCTTGCCTGCTAGTTAAGTTGATAGTACGATCCTTTCCACTGCTAGGCCTCCGAAGAACATCACCAACATTTAGGAGTATTTAGAGCATGAAGGGGCCGATAATTGCTAACACTTCAATCAATACCGTACGCAGGTGGGGAGCGCTTCCAATTTCAAGCTGAGCAAACCCCGGTGAGATGTCAAGCTCACTGCTAGGCCTCCGAACAGCACCAACATTCACACCGGAGATCACCGGAGCAGCATACGCTGGACTCGGGTTCCTGGAGCTGTACCTTGCCATGGTTGCATCATCAACAAATCTACGGATATCACGCTCACCGCTAGGCCTCTGAATAGCACCCACATTCGCGCCAGAGCTCACTGGAGCAACATATCCTCGATTAGGGTTACTAGAGCTGAACATGGCCGTGGTTGCATCTTCAACAAAGCTACCGCCGCAGTTCTCGTCAGACAGGTCGGAAATTGGACCGTTAATTCTCCCCATATTTTGTGTGCTGCAATTGATTTGAGAAATAAATATTCCACAGAATGGACGTATTCTCCATAATTGGCTAGAACTGGCTCATAGTATTTCCACCAGGCTTGTTGCAGTAGATCCTAATAATTCTGGTGGCTACATCATGTTGTCCAATTCATTTGCTGCTGATCGTCAATGGCGTGATGTGTCGAAATTGAGGGGGCTTATGAGGGAAAAGCGGGTTGCTAAACAACCAGGGGATAAACATTAATGGGTCAATGCATGAACTTTTAGCTGGATTGGCCTCATATCTTCAAATGGGAAGTGTCCATCAGATGATGCAACTTTGCTGAAAGAACTGTGAACATCAACTTCATAGGTTTTGTTCTACTGTAGAAGACAATCAAATGCCCTTGCTAGCTAGCTAAGTTGATGGTACGATCCTTTTCACTCATTTTTACCACCTTTTTCTTATATTTATTACACATGGTTAGGCATATAGCTGGCGCAAATGTATGTTTCCTGGGAATTAGTTTAATTTTGGGTTTGGGGTGACCTTGCAGATTATTTTTATTTGAACAGTATAAAGTACTGCTCTGTGTTTTCCCACAGCTATGAGCTATCTGCTATCATCACTGTTAATGTTGTGATTTTTATTTTGCTTCCTCTCATCTCATATGACCATCATTGTATTCTCTGCCCTGTACCCTTATCAATTAGTACAATTTGTGGTGTTACTTTCAAATGTGTACTCAGTGAACTAATCCAAATTTTCCGTCACTGTTTTGCAGGATGAGTTTTCTGATGCATATTGATATGCTAAGAAGCTGGAAGATTTTTCCTGGATTCTTCCAGTTTCTAACTGGTGGTGCAATTGTGAGTTATCACTTCACCCAACATATTTCTGTACATTATTTGCCAATTACATATGCTTCCAATAACATCTTCACGATCTGCTTATAACATCATTAAATTGCCCGATTACCATCTGTATGGTACTATGGTTGATCTGAAATGTTCTTTCATTTGTTATCAGTTTCTCAAATCACATCTTAAAGTACCGTGCAAAAATACTATTTGGGGTGTGTGTTATATTATACTTCACGAAGTATAGAGTATCAAAACAAAGACAGGCCTGCCAAAATCTTAACGTATTTTTTGGTTGGCCTAGTTATGAAATTTAAAATACTAATTCATCAAAATGTGAAATTCCTAATTTTCCTTTTTTGACGTCCTAGTAATTGTAAGAAAATATGCCTAATGTCTTAATTCTTTCTGGTCATGATAAGGAAAATTTCCATGTATTGCAGCTTCTGATGATTGTTTTCACTATATTTAGGCATAGTGAGTATCCTCCTGTTAGGCAGCAAGATTTATTGTCAATTCTATGTTCTATGACTTGTTTTGTGATGAAAAAATAAAATAAAAAATCTTATGTGTCATGGTAAATCTTTTTCCCGACCAATAGTTTATATTTCGATGACTGTAAACAAAGTTAATTGCATGCATGAGGCAGAGATACTATATATTAAGGCCCTGTAGTGTTTCTTTGTTATCAAAGTTCTAACAATAAAAGTTCCTTAATCACTACCAACTCTTATTACTTCTCTCTCTTAATAATTCCTAAAGAATCTCAGTTGGAAATAAATTCTAGTATTAATACAAAACGGTAGTTTTCCTGTCTACTAGTACTAGAAATATCACTCTCTTTCGATTTCTCATTAAACCCTAATAAATTCTAACATATCTTCTCCTCTTTCACAACGCCACAAAAATCCCCTTCCTTTGGTTTCTGAATTTATTTCTCAAATCAATTGCAGCACACACAAAACATGGAGAGAATTAACGGTCCAATTTCCGAACAGTCTGACGAGAGCTGCGGCGGTAGCTTTGTTGAAGATGCAACCACGGCCATGCTCAACTCTAGTAACCCTAATCGTGGATATGTTGCTCCGGTGAGCTCTGGTGCGAATGTGGGTGCTATTCAGAGGCCTGGCGGTGAGCTTGATATCCGTAGCTTTGTTGATGCTGCAACCATCGCCAGGTACAGCTCTAATAACCTGAGTCCAGGGTATGTTGCTCCGTTGATTTCCGGTGTGAATGTTGGTCCTGTTAGGAGGCCTAGCGGTGAGTTTGACTTTGACTTCTTATCGCGGTTTGCTGAGCTTGGAATTGGAAGCGCTCCCCGTACCACACCTGCTTACGGTATTGATGGGAGTGTTAACAATTATCGGCCCCTTCATGCTCTAAATACTCCTGACCAGTCAGAAACTCATCGGTTGTCGGAAGTTTATTGGCCGAGAATGAGTGCCCCTGTTCAAGCTACGGCGCCTCAAAATCATCAACCTATTGAGCAGTCCAACTATTTCAATGTGCCTGGTGTTATGGGAAATCATAGTTTCCTGGGTACGAAGTCAAATGGTGCGCCTCAGGTTTATCCGAATGTCTCCTATCCCTCTTATGGGAATGAAAACCTGAGGTACCCTTCTGTTGGTTATGTGAACAATGATGATTTAAGGAGTGGTTTAAGTAGGAAGTTTGCACGGTTGGATTCTTCATTACTGGCCAAGATTTCAATCCTGAATCAGAATTTCTCAGAATGGAACCGGAACTCTGCAACAATCGATTATGTATTTTCTGAGATTAAGGATTGTGCTCCAGATTTAATGGTCCATCATGAGGGAAATTATTTTATTCAGAATTTTTTCCGCGTATGTAAGGAGCATCACATGGATTGGTTCATCTCCTGTGTTTTAGGTGGTGGTGAAAGAAGGGTTCTAGATATTTGTGAGAATCAACTCGGGTATGCTATGCTCAATCCTTTTATTTGGATTTGTCAATTCTATTTGTTTATTTGGATTTGTATCATATATATGCTCAATTCTATTTGTTAATTTGGACTTCTTTGTTTATTTGGAATAATGTGTTATTATTTATTTGTGGGAATGCTCAATTTTATTTGTTAATTTGGACTTCTTTGTTTATTTGAAATTATGTGTTATTATTTGTTTGAGTGTCTTTTATTTATTTTTATTATGACTCAAAAGAAAATAAAAAAATGCCTAGTACATACTGAATAATTGCAGCAGCTATCTGGGGTCTGTCTGTCAAATTAGTGAACTACAATGTGAGACTTCATGTTGTAACATATACTAACAATAGGGACTGGTTTGTACTTATAGATATAACGAAAAGCAGTGGCAGGAAAATCTGTTCAGTAAAGCTAGGTTTAAATAGAACAAGAGGGTAGAAGTAGGAGTGGAGGGAGGTTGAGGAAGATGAAGAGTACAATTCTTTTTCTTTTTTCTGTGTGCATGTAGGCATCTTGCTCTTTTATGTTTTAACAGGTGCATTTTCCTATGGAATGTATCTTTATTGCAGGCTTTATTTCACCCCTTTGTTTTTTCTTTTGGGTTGTTTGAGTATCTAATCTAATTGATCTATATATACCAGAGTTTTGGTGTCCATACAAGCTGGAGTATTTTTTTTAAAAAAATTGAATAATAGTATATAGATAAGTGGATTTACATTAGTAATAGTATATAATTTGATGAAGTAAATGTCTCTAAAAACAGTGTTAAAAATCTGTTTTTCTTTTCTCCTCTTAATTTGTTACAGACTTTTATTTGTTTATTTGTTACAGACTTTTATTTGGAGTCACTTTTTTAATATAATTTGATGAAGTAAATGTCTCTAAAAAGAGAGTTAAAAATCTGTTTTTCTTTTCTCTTCTTAATTTGTTACAGAGCTATAGCTGTTCAGAAAATGCTGAATCATCTTACTACCCCGCGGCAGAGGTGTGAAGCCTTACATGGTCTAAAAGATCACACGATTAAACTCTCAAAAGGCCAGAACAGTCACCATGTTATTATGCAGTGCTTGACTGATTTTTCTAGTGAAGAGACCAAGGTAATTGAGATATAACACTGCTGGAATAAACTGTATAAATTATATACATGTTTTCTTATGTTGTTTTATATACTTGATGTATAAAGTAGCTCCATTGCATCTATTCTTACATCTTTTTTATTCAATTGTATTTGGTATACCTATGTAAGTAACCATTTATATCGCCCCCTGATGTTCCATATTTAATTTCTACAAATTACCTGTTTATTTTTTATCTAATCACATATTTATAGGTTGCATTATCAAATTAGTATTTCCTGTATTTATGAGCTAAAAAGGATACAGCTACATTGTAAAGTTCTTTCACTCGATTGATTCAGCAAATTAATATTTCTTGTATTTATCAAAAAAAAATTTAAAAAAAAAGGAAGAAGAAGAAGAAAGGATTACATTGTTATTGATTCAGTTTCAGTTATTTTATCTTTTAATAATCTTAATCTGCATAATGTTGGAGAATAGTTGGCATATCCAACACATGCTGGATGGTAATAGTTTCTTTTTATCTTAATTTTCTTGGGCATAATGTTTTTGGGTATAATCTGTTTTTCAGGATATCCAGCGTGTGTTGGCTGACAATTATTTTGCATTAGCTATAGATAGAAATGGATGTGTTGTACTACAAAGGTGTGCAGATTGTACCTATGGAGAACACCGAGATCGCATGTTGGGTTTGATAGCTGCCAGTGCACTTGATTTGTCTGGAGATGTTTACGGGTAAGTGTTCTGATAAAGTTATTACTTATATAGTTATATTTTCATCCATTTAAAATGGTGTGAATTAATTTTACTGCTAGGCCTATGTTGTGTGTTGGACCAGGTTTAGACATTAGTATCATCATCCTTAATTTGTGTATATATATTTCTATATTAGGAATTATGTGGTGTCACACCTGGTGAAGAGACTGCGGATACCACATGTAACCGCAGAAATACTATCCCAGTTGAACGGAAACTACATTTATCTCTCAATGAACAAGTATGCCAGCCATGTGGTCGAAGCATGTCTGACAGCCACCCAAGGAGCTCAACAATTCCAGATAATTACGGAGATCATGAATGATAATAATTTCTTGAGGGTTCTTCAAGATCCTTTCGGGAACTATGTTGCACAAATTGCATTGAAGGTCTCCAAGGTAAATGATCCTTAAAAAATATATACTCTGTATATGTATTGTATAAATTAAGTAATCACTCTTTTGGTTATAGGTTAGTGACATACACTGACATCCCCTGTGTTCCCTTTGCAGAATAATAGACTCCACAGTCTCCACCATAACTTGGTACGCCTCATTTGTAGCCACTCTCGACTCTTGCAAAGCCATCCCCATGGAAAGAGTGTCCTTGCTGCTGCAAGGGGAAGCAGCTTGCATCGTATATGAAATTATTGTTTGCTACATTTATCACCAAACCCGAAGAGCCAAGTCCACCAACATCTGTATCCGTGGATAGTTCTTGCGGCTAGAAGGCATCTACCATTGGTTACTTGTAAGACCATTCTCATGTGTGTTATACATGCATGTGGAGAATGTCGCAAGGCCTATGGAAGATGTTTGATTTATAGTTTGTTTTTCTGTTGTTGTTCTATGAAACTTGTTGCTCCTGTTCCATTCGCCCCGTGTTGTCCCAGTTGGATGTTATTTTGTGGTTGTTGTGCTACATTGGATCTTGTTCTGTGTCTCGTCATTGATGTTGTCTGTTTCAGTTGGTGTTGCACATTAGATTGGGTTTAACTTCTTCGACCTTGTCTTGCTGGTTTGAGTCATTTTATTTCTTATTTCTTGGTTGTTATCTTCTCCTAAAAATTGATACTGTAGAACTTGTAAAATTTAGCATAGATCCGAATCGCCCTTTATGGAGAGAGTCTTTTACAAATTCTTATTATAAAATGGGTCTGAGAAACACTTGTATGTTTTTGAATATCCAGATTGTTAAATCTAGCTCTATTTGTTAAAGATTATTATTGTAAGCTGGAGACCATAAATCCTTCAAGCTGGAGGTTCAAGTTAGGTTTGTCTACTGTACTCTGCAATTTGTTTGTGCTTTTGTTTGGTATAGGTGTTCTAATTGGCTTGTGTCTGTTTTGAGTCATAGCCTTTGGAAAATACTACTACAATAATTCTTAAAAAAGGTCATATAAAGATTAACACAAAAAATAATTTATGATCTATTTTATCACTTAAGTGTGTTGTGGATTCACAAAGTTCGATGGCTAGTGTTGTGTGCAGTTGGATTGCAGCTTAAGTGATAAAATAGATCATGTAACCTGTTTACGGATAAAAAAGTTAAGCCGTGGCATATGGAGGCTCGAGATTTAATCAACAATGTCATGTAAGCCTAAAGCATTATTAATGGGCCTAACCCACATCCACTTTTGGACCTTAGATTGTTATTTACATTTCGGGGCTATGAGGTGTGTTTAGGAATCGTTTTTATAATTTGTCCACGACACCATGTTCGTGGCTCCCTTATACGTCTGTCTGGACCCATTCCCTGAGTAACCATCAGAATCGATGGGCCTTACCCATGTCTTCTTTTTGGATCTTGGAAGGGTAATATAGACATTTTGGAGCTCTTATGTGATGATTCTTCCACGGCACAATGTATGTGGCTCCCTTATAATCCTTCTGGACTCCTTGAGTGAGTTACCATAGATTTTGAGAAATTCTGATGTGGACCTGGCCTATGAGAAACTTATTGACCCTGTGGCTCAAAATGCACCACATCATGATGTCATTATTGCACATGGGCCACACTAATCTCATGTGTGGAGCAATTATAGCCACAAGGTCTATGAATTAACTCATGGATCAGGTCTACCGTAAAATTTTCCATAGATTTTCAGAATTAATCAGTTGTCCACTTGTCATTAACTTTCATTTTGGCCGACCCAAAGGCCTCCATTAATATAAGGCTTGCCTTGAGTATCTGGATATCCCTTACTTTCTTATAAGTGTTTGGTTGACATTGTAAGAACATAGGAACATTGACTGTCAGATCATATAACATTCGGAGTTGCGTGTCCAAACCAATTTTCTGTCGAACAATTGGTTTGTCCATAATACTTATTTGATGGGGAAGTTTTGAAATTTAGGCATTCTTACAGATATAATTCCCTCTAAATTTCAGTTAAATATATTCAATTTCAATTTAATTAGTCTATAATACTTATTCAATTTTATGAACCTCGTATGCACATTTTATTATTTCAAGTAGAAGATTTAGGTTGAGTGCAATTCGACTTTGAACTAAACTTAAATTATTTTGAAATATAAATTTTAAAGAAACAAACATGAGGAACTCAACTGAACTTGAATTGAATACAACTTAATCTTAGGCGAACTGAGCATATACAAGATTCGAATCTCATTGGCCTCAATTTTCTCTACTTTAGCTTATTATTTTCTGAAATTTCTTTAAAATCATAAAATTTGCACGAGATTCACATCTAAAATTGAACCACTCAATAGGTCTACTTGTCATCGTTATTCTTTACTACAAAAATATGTAAATAATGAAACTATGTAGTTTAAAAACAACGTAATTTTTAAAATTTGCACAAAAGAATTAAAAAAATCAAAATAAGCAAAAATAATATTTCCTAGATTCTTAAAGATTAAGAGCATACTTATTCAGCGAAATATAAGAGAACGTATATATAGATAATAGATCTAGTAGTAATATCTTTCTTGAGTAATACAAATATAACCTATCAACAACCTATCAAATAGAATCAAACTTATCAAATAGAATCAAACTTAAAGCAGTAGTAGTAGATCTATCAAATATCATAGAAATAGCTCTACTGAATCAATTTAGCTATTTCCATACGGATTTATGGAATCAACATTTACAACACTATTCAATTCAATCGATCTCATATATAACCGTATATTTTTACATATTTTAGCGATGTGGGACTTTAAATTTTACATCACAAAATTAACTTTTAAAGTTGAGTAAACTTCATATGTAATTTGTCATCGTTGTTACTATTTTATTACTAAAATATGTAAATAATAATAAGGTAAATTTTATTATACACACGAAACTTTCATTAAAATTTTAACTTACATAAACGTTTAACATTGTAAATTTCCGTTAGTTAACTTTTTATTTATTCCAAATTACACGTAATATGCCTTTGCCAAAATTTTCAAATTACATAAAAAAAAAAAGCAAATAGCAAAAAGAAACGTAAATTATCCAAATTCGCCTCCAGGTTTTGTTTCCCTCATTCTCCCGTTTGACACCAATCTAATCCGTCCATCCTGGATCTTAATAATATATACTCCCTTGGTCCCAATAGATATTACTCAGTTTAACTTTTTTCGGTCAACAACTTTTAACTTTAACTCTCGATTACT
>JAQRGC010046214.1:0-14089 GCA_028659135.1 Plantago lanceolata | reverse complement strand
ATTGCATATGACCACACGTTGACATTGTAGCTCATCGTTCCTCGGGTTTTTACTTATGCCCATACTTTGAATTGTTTGCCATTTGGTGATTAGTGAGCTTAAGGCGAGGGAAGGGACCGACATATGTCAACATCTATCCCGCTTTAAGGAAGTAGCTTGGCGCTTGATAGAGATTTTGATGCCCCTTTCTTAAAATTGCTCCCTTCAAGCTCATTTTCCGGCATAGGGTGTAGGAGTTGGGTATATATAAGAATCCGTAAATTTTGAGTAGTTCCTGTTAACTTCGATAAAACGAACATATTTGAAGAAGATGAAGCTATATTGAATTGATAACAAGGTACGTTTACAGAGAAAAAGGACTCAGAAGCAGTTACATTCCAAAGATAATGATGTGGCCCCTATCTGCGCTATAGTCTCGGATCGCTTGTAGCTCGCCTTAGCGCGCGCTCCGATCGTCTTTGTACCTGCGTAGCGAAAAAGGGGAGGGGTTAGCCCTTTATGACCGGCTTGCCTTAGACAAGTCGGAGTAAGACTTTACTTGAGCTCGAGGGCGCGACCTCGGAAGAGTTGTATGTGGTTGAAGGGTAATAAATGTGTACCTCATAAATGTGGGATTGGTCCGGTATTTATAGAGGAATACCAAGGGTCAGGTGCGGGTCCCATTTGTCAGAGTGTCAGTGGTTGACTTTCACTCTCTTTCGCTCGGGGTCCTTCCGCGGGAACCGCATGGCCGCGGTGTTCTTTGAAGGCCAGGCGCCCGTGGAACATCTGGCGCGGCCATGCTCTTATGTACGTACGCTCCGAGCGCAGTGCTATGTCACACGGTGCGGCATAGTCTAATATTGGTTATATCATATAGTCCCCCTAGTTCCCGCTTGTCTTCGAGACAAGTAGTGAACTATAAGCTTGTATTTTTCAATTTTCATCATCCTTTCTTAGGTAATGGCGTGGTGGATGCTTCTCTCATATAGTCCCCCTAGTTCCCGCTTGTCTCCGAGACAAGTGGTGAACTATAAGCTTGTATTTTTCAATTTTCATCATCCTTTCTTAGGTAATGGCGTAGTGGATGCTTCTCTCTCTCCCCCCGCGAAGTGAAGGACGATGAAACTTGAGAACGTGCGCTTGAAGGCGATAGGCGGGAAAATCCTTATTTCGAATTTCAAAATTACATTGCGCGGGTAGATGAAGAGTCGCGGCAAAAAGGTTGTGTTGACAAAGTCCCCTCCTATAAATAGCGATTGTCTTTGTCATTGACGTTCTTATCTTATCCAAAACGTCAGCCAAACCCTTGCAAATTTTCTCTCACTAGCGCGAGCGTAGCTTTGGAACCGCGGAAGTACGTTTTCCTATCCAGCATTTTACTCCAGGTATGTTGTTCTTCATCGAATCTCTCTTTCTTCCTTTGTTCTGTATCATGAACCTGATTAATGTACTTTTCGTGTGTGGTTGAAAGTATATATGTTGCATGATTTTATTATCTGCTGCTCTCCTTGTTGTCGTTTTGCCCCCGTCGGAATGTGAAGAGTTTTTCCTCGTTTGTCGGTTCGAATTCCCCTTCTTGCATAGATCTAGATGATACTTTTTCGTGCATTATAGTGTAGTCCCCCTAGTTGTAGAATAAGCAAGCCGTATCGTCTTGTCCAAGCGGCAATATATCTTAATTCCCGCAGAGAATTTTGTTTTATCGTTCACACGCATCTTGGAGTGTCCAAGATTGGGAATTGGGAATGGTTTGCGTATCTAAGATGCTAATCTTTTTACTTGTTTCTTTCTCCGTAGCCATGTCGAGTGGTTCTGGTCGCGAGGCCCCCCAGCTACGGAGGAAGAAACAACGAGGATCCTCCTTCCGCAGGGTCGGAAGACACTTTCATCGATGCTCGTTCATCATCCCCGCTTGGACCGGAGTTCAACCTCCCTGAGCTCAGTCGATCTGCCAGAGTTGGGCATGAGCCGGAGCCCGTTCCGATTGCCTCGATGTCACCAACCCCTCTTCTGCGTGATCGTGAGCAGCCTTCAGTCCAAAGAATCACTCCATCCGCGGGTACGACCGCCATTCTTCCCAACTCAGAATAAGGGCGTCTGTTGGTGGCGCAGCGAAGGCAGGAAGCAGCCACGCGTCCGCGCATCGCTGGTGTGACCATAGGTCGTACGCAACCACCTCGGTCTGGTCGTGAGGCGGGCAAGGTTGATAACATTGGTAAGGGCAAGGCCCCCGTTGAAGAGCTGCCCAAAAGAAAGAAATTAAAGTTGAAACCCCGCGTGCTACTGAGCACAGATGCGCTTCCTCCTGGCGTAGGTCCATCTGCGCAACCTTTGCCTCGGGTTAATAGGCAACTAAACTTGAATGTTGAACCTGATACTCAAGGGAGCGGTACGGATCGCACAACCAGCATTCATTCCACGACCGTTAGCCACGAGGTCACTAGGTCGGCGAGGCAGACTAGATCGCAATCAGTGTCGGCGAGCGAAGGTGACGCTGCTAATCGCGATACTTACACATTGGTTCGCATGGAGGACATTCCCGTAATCCGGAGGAAGTTTAGGGTCCCCGACCATATTGAGATTGTGGTCCCGGGTATGAACGATACCGTTCGTGATCCTCCGCCTGGATGCATCGCAGCGCATATCGCAAGCCTTGAGAATGGTTTTTGGGTTCCGATAAATTGGGAAATCCACAATTTTTTAAACGTCACGCGCCTAAATCCTGTTCAGATAGGGCCCAATGGTTGGGGCTTGTTGATCGCTTTGTTCGTGCTGAGTAGTTTTGGGGTCGCCCGTTTTCCCGCAGCCTGGTTTCCAATTTCTTCACGGTTAGCCGCGGGAAGCATGATTATTATTATCTAAACGCCCGACGCAACTTCAGGTTATTCATATCACTCGTTTCCTCGCAAGCTGATAGCTGGGAGCGATACTTTGTGTATTTCCGGCTCCCGAATCTTCCTAACTGTCGTCCTGCGGATTGGGGCGTCCCGCGAGGTTGGTACCATGGACAGATTAAGGCGGTTGGTCGTATTCCTCCGCAAGAACGGCCACCGTGGCTAGGGGATCTGTATGAGTTAGATCTTGAAGACTATGTTTTCCCGTACAGGATGATTCAGGAGCCTTTGTTGTATTTGTCCGGGGTGACCAATACTCCTCTATGGCTCGGGGGAGTGACCAATCTAGGAACGAGCGTAACATCCATTTACTGCGCGTTTCTATGACTTCGCCTTTTCGTCTTTATATTTTTACCGTATGTTTCCCATACTTTGCTAATTTTATGTTATTGCCGCATATACTTGGTTCGAGGCTATACAAGCAGACATGAGGAAGTCCGCTCTGAACCGTCAACAAGCACCGGGAAGCCGCACGCTGGAGTGTTTCAACGCTGTTCCTGGTGTTAACATGGCGTCCATTCTTCGCCCTCCCGCGCCCGGGCAGATAGAGGTTCCGCAGATTAGGGATGAAATCGCTCCCAACCCGCGAGGTCGAGAACCAGATGACCCCGTTGACAACCCGAATCAACCACAAACTGCTGGAGGCGAAGCGGGATCGAATGACCCGCTAGCGAGCGTAGAAGCCTCTACTGGGGCGCAAGTGCCTCCCGAGCACGCTGATGACATCCATGTAGATGAATCCGACCAATGCTTTGATAGCTCGGGCGCCGCGATTGGGACTCCGTCAGCTGTTGGCGCGGGGGCAACTGCTAACCCGCGGATTATTGTTGTGGAGGTGTCCTCCAAAGAAAATGCTCCTCCCGCGGGTCGAAGCGGTGAAATCCTGAGTGCACGCGGGCAACATAAGCGTAGAAGAGAAGGTGAGGCATCTGAGGGCATGCGCTCGGGAGGAGCACAACTGTCTACTAGTGCTGGTATAAGTCTTGAGAAAAAGGATTCAATTGCTAAATCCCTTCGTTCGAAGGCGCGTTTCCAGGTCCCGCGAGAAACCTTGGAGGTATTGGATGAAATCCCGACTGATAACCAAGTGTGCAACCTTCTGGCCCTTTTCCAAGAGGTAACATCCATCGCGCCCGAAACTACTTTCTTGGTTTAGTAATACAACTTTACTCATCTTGTACGCTCCCTTCTCCGCAGGGTTTTTCTGTGACTACTGCAGTACAGGCTGCGTGGCGCGACCATACACAAAATGTCGCTCGCCAAGTGCAAAGCCGCGAGGAGGCTGCCCAAATGGCAAGAAAGATACAGGCTCTTTCCGAGAATCTGACTACAGAGAGACAGCGTGCACGTGAGCTTGAGCAGCGCGTCCTCGAGCTAGAGCAGGTTTATGCCAAGATGGAGGCAGAAAACAAGTCCCTTCGTTCGGAGGCGGAAGAGCTTCGGGCTAAAAGGCTCGCAGATGAGAAGGAGATAGCTGCGCTAACCGTAGAGAGAGACCGGCTGACAAAGTTCATGGCGACAGCTGTCGCGGCTCTAGAGATGGCCTTGATTCGCTTCAGAGAGAAGGCTCGATCCACGCGCGTAGACGCCGTTCGCAGCTTCATCAACTCTCTCTCCGGGTGGTACTTCAAAATGAAAGCCTCCGTAGAGGAATTCGCCCGAGGGTTCAACCGCGCAGATGAAGAATAACAAGCCTCTCAACATGGTTCTCGGCGACAATGGAGAAGAAACTGAAGAAGAGCCAGAACCGTCCAAGGCCGAGCTGCGCGCAGAAGAGTTTTGGCTACTCGTAGCGCACCAAGATGACGATACTGATGACGAGGAGCATCCTGCGCCTCAGACTATGGCCGCGACCAGCCTTCCTGGCGCAAGCTCAAGCCGTGTGCACATGCCCACTCCATTAGTTGAGCATTGGCCCCATTGGGCTCCGTCCATTATGGAGTCCGTGCACCCACTTCGCGATGTCGCCGTAAGTCAAGGGATTGCTCCCGCGGAAGCTGTTCACGTGGTTGACGTGAACTGGACTCTGGAAGGCCCAGTGGCTCCTGCGCCATCGCACATACAGCTGGAAGTGCCCGAGGATGAAGGAACGAAGCTTCTCGAGGACGAAATGAACCGTGCGGGACTCTGATGAAGGCTGGAGCATGTTCTGGTATAACAATGCGATGTAATTTCGGACAAGTATGAATTTACGCTGTAATAGTAACGTAGGATTCTGAACACCTTCGAATTTTTGTTTTGAGTTGCGAGCGCAGTGGATAATGCTTAGAATAACTAAGGTTTAAGTCGCGAGGGAAGGTTCCGCAGGTATCATAGTACCTTTTGAACATTTCAACTATGTTACCGCGGGAACCTGCTTCCGTTAATCCTGTCTCGCGCTTTTTGGTAACTTTTTGTCTCTCGGTTTGAATTGCAGTAAACGTTTTCAATTCACTATGTTCTCTATTGAATCGTATGCTTCCTATTTCGCGTGCTTGTTTGTCTCGTGTCGTACAAGTGTATTCTTACGCAAGAGCGAAGCAACGGAGAACATTGTGGAGCTTACACCATTGTGGGGGAGACGTATTATCGGTAATGGTCGTGATAATAGTTTCCTCGCCTTGTCTTTTTAGGGAACATCGTGGAACTTACACCACTATGCTCGCGCGTACATCTCACCAGCGAAGGCGAGGCTCTGAGAGTGTCTGCGCTCGACAGCAATCAGGCGTAAGTGCTAGTTTTACACTGTTCGTCATATTTTAGTGTAGACTAATTCGAGCGAAAGGTAGTAACAAACTGTGTCGCAGCGTACGGTTCGTTATGAAAAGAGTATTGAGCATATGATAAGAGTATAAATCATAAATATTGTTGAATTGTAATCACTTAAGTCACGTAATCATACGATAAGAACACTCCGCTCGCGCCTGTTAAATTTTATGACAGCGTCCCGTCCTTATAGAGCGCGGCGAAGTATAGAAAGAAATGAGAAATGATCATGCATAAACGTACTAATAATGTAAAATCACATATTTCGCCAAAAAAGATTCAAAAGTTACCCGCGCGGGGTTCGAATTGGCCCGAGTAGCTAGTACATCGAGAATTCTTAACGTTACAGTAGTACTTTGTCTAAAAGCAAATGCATGTTTGTCAACAATAGTATTTCTGAAGGTTAACTGCGTTCCATGAACGCGGCACTTCCTTGCCCTCAAGCTCCTGCAGCTTGTAACTCCCATTTGTCCGAGCGTGAGTAATCTTGTAAGGTCCTTCCCATTTCGGTTCCAACTTGACTACATCATTTTTGACGTCTTTATGGCGTAGCACCAGATCGCCAACTTGGAATTCGCGCGTGCGCACAGTTTTGTTATATGCGCGGCTCATTCTGGCTTGGTAGCGGAATGTTTGGGCGAGGGCCTTACTGCGATGTGCATCTAACGTGTCTAGCTCGTACTGTCTGCGCTCGGGATTCTTGACCGGGTCATAATGTTGCACTCTGAGAGTTTCCACCGCGATCTCCGCGGGTATTACCGCTTCAGACCCGTAGACTAGGCAGAAAGGAGTTTCACCTGTTGCTGTACGGGACGTAGACCGGTATGCCCAAAGGACGCCATGTAACTCTTCGGCCCACTTTGTCTTTGAGAGACCTATCCTTCGCTTGAGGTTCTCCACGATGGTCCTGTTGGTGACTTCTGTTTGTTCGTTGGCCTGCGGGTGGTAAACAGAAGTCCATCGTTGCTCTACTTTCATTTCCTCGCACCAATCATGTAACTCTCCTCCCGTAAACTGAGAACCATTATCGGAAACAATGATTCTTGGGAGCCCGAACCTAGTGACAATGTTTTGCCAGACAAAGGCCAACATTTGTTTGGCTGAAATCTTGCTGATTGCCTTCGCTTCGACCATTTGGTGAAATGTTCGACTGCGACTACGAGAAATCTGTGTTGGTGGGTAGCACGGGGCAGTGGTCCTACGATGTCAATTCCCCATCGATCGAAGGGACATGACGCGATGGTGGGAATGAGGGGGCGCGCTGGCTACCTGCTGATATGTGCGAATTGCTGACAATTCACACATTTGCGCGAGTATTCCGCGGCTTCCTCCCTCATATTCGGCCAATAGTATCCTTGTCTTAAAATCTTTTTGTACATGGACTTTCCCGCAGAATGATTTCCGCAACTTCCCGCATGCACTTCTTCGATCACCTGGCGCGCTTCGTCCGGGGCTAGACAACGTAAATCCGGACCATCTCCAAACTTTCTCTTGAATAAATCTCCCCCATCCATGTAGAATCTATACGCGCGTTGCTGAATGGCGCGAGCTTCACCGCGCTTGGCCGGTAACTCCCCTTCCGTGAGGAACTTTACTATAGACTGCATCCAGTTGACTTGTAACTTCAGGAAAGCTACTACTTCCTTAGGAAATGGCTTGTTAATGGCAGGAGTTGTTGTATCCATAATGATGACCGAGCGGGTATCTATACCGTGGGTTGCCGTGGAAAACTTTGCCAATGCGTCGGTGCGAGTGTTTTGCTCTCGAGGGAGTTTCGTGATGCCAAAGTACACAAAGTCAGCGGCTAGTTCTTTGAGCCTCGCCAAGTATTTTATCATAGTTTCTCCTTTCGCCTCAAAGCTTCCATTGAAGTGATTTGCGACCAACTGAGAGTCGGTAAAGACTTGAACCTTGTTCGCTTTCACCCCGCGCGCCATGATCAAAGCTGCGAGAACTGCTTCATATTCGGCCTCGTTATTGGTCACTTTAAAGCTAAGTCTGATTGCGTACTCCATTTCTTCTCCTTCGGGGCTACGGATATGAACCCCAGCTCCTCCGTGACCGTAAGATGAGGACCCATCAACCTTTAATTCCCAAACATCTTCTGGGATGGACGGTGCGACCATGGTCGCGCTCGCGTTGACTGATCTGGCTCGCTTCAACTATTTTGCCCTAAACTCATCGACCTGCGACTTCGGGAGTTCAGCCTCCTGAAAAGGAACAGCTTGTTCCGCTTGTTCGACCTGCCAAATACTTCGCTTGAGCGAATTATCAGTGGTCACGCTTGATTCCCACGGGTAGACCCCGTCAAGTGTTTGCGGGTCTTGATAGCGCGCCAACGGGGTCGTGGTCATGACTAAATCCTGCATGATCAACGATACTTCGGCCGTAACCGGTGCCAGGGTCTGGTATCCTGCTAAGAAATCTGCCAGAACATGCGTCTTCTTCGCAGTAGGTGCTTGGAACTCTATCACATGCTCGCCGAGCTCTACTGCCCACCTAGCCATGCGGCAAGAGTGTTCGAGTTTCATGAATATCTGCTTCAAAGGTTGAGTTGTGAGGATGACTATTGGGTGCGATTGGAAATACGGCTTTAGTTTCCGTGTGGTGCTAACTAGACAAAGAGCGTATTTTTCAATCTCCATGTAGTTGCGCTCTGAAATTGTAAATACTCTGCTCAAGTAATAAACAGGAAGATGTTCATTTCCATTTACACGAACTAATACAGAGCTTATTGCCTCGACAGATATTTCCAAATACAAGTACAAGGGGTCTCCCGCGATGGGCTTAGCAAGTAGGGGAGGACTCAGCAAGTACGCTTTCAAATCTTCGAACGTTGTGTGGCATTCATCTGTCCAGACAAAGTGTTTATTCTTGCAGAGCACCTTGAAGAAGGGCAAACTCCTTTCTGCACTGCGGGCAATAAAGCGGCCTAGCGAGACCACCCTTCCAATAAACCGTTGCGCCTCTTCACGCGTATGGGGGTGCTGAAGATCCAAAATCGCATGTATCTTCTCTGGATTGGCCTCGATGCCCTTTTCTGTCACCATATAGCCGAGGAATTTACCTCCGCGAACGTCGAAGGTGCACTTTGCAGGATTCAATTTCATCCCATACCTCCGCAGTATGCCGAAGCATTTGGATAAGTGAGCGACGTGGTCTATCTCCAAGGTAGACTTGACCAACATGTCGTCTACGTATACTTCCATGGTCTTGCCGATTTCCGCGGCGAACACGAAATTCACCAATCTTTGGTAGGTTGCGCCTGCATTTCGCAATCCAAATGGCATAACTCTAAAGCAATAAACTCCTCCCGCAGTAATGAACGTTGTCTTCTCCATATCCTCGCGCGCCATGCGGATCTGATAAAATCCCTGAAATGCATCCATGAAGCTCAGGAGCGCGCATCCCACAGTAGAGTCGACCACTTGGTCGCGGGAGGGGGCATGGGTCTTTGGGACACCATTTGTTTAACCCTGTGAAATCATTACACATGCGCCATTTGCCGAGGCTCTTCTCTACCAACACAACGTTGCACAACCATTCCGAATAATTTACCGGGTATATGTGTCCCGCGGCTAGCAATCGGTCTACTTCTTCCTTGATTATCAAATTCTAAGGTTCGCCTCGCGGGCGATACTTCTGTCTAACCGGCCGTGCGGTCGGATCTACATTGAGTCGGTGCACCATTACATTTGGATTTATGCCAATCAAATCCTCTGTTCCCCACGTGAATACGTCACAGTTTGCGCGCAGGAATCTGACGAGATAGAGCTCCGTGCTCTGGTCCATTTCCGTTCCTATTCTCGTGACCTTAGAGTCACTCCCTTCGACTATCTGTATCTCCTTCGTCGTCTCGCGTGGAGCAATACGAGGTTTCTCGTATGCCGCGCGCTTCTTTCCTTCAAAAGGTCTTTTTGGTTCCTGCGAGGCCAAAGCGTAGACTTGCTGCGAGATCACCATGCATCGCCTCTTTCCCAATTCCGGAGTCTCCACCGAAGGGTGAGATCCGTGGGGAAATAGTTGCGACGACATCTTCCGAGCCAAAGGGAATAACATTCCCATGCGTCCTTTCGGTTCCCTATGAATTCTCCGATTCCATGTTCCGTAGGAAACTTCATACGCAAATGTAGCGTAGAAGGTATTGCCCGAAATTTGTTAATCGCCGGCCGCCCGAAGATCATGTTATACTCGAATCTCGGTACATCCACCACCAAGAACTGCAACTGCTGCGCGGCGCCACACGGTTTGGCACCTATCGACACTGACAGGTAGATCATTCCCAAAGGTCTCACTTCGCCGCCTCCAAAGCCTATGAGCGAGGTTACCACTGCGCGCATTCCTTCAGGCTTCAGGTTCATGCGCTCGAGCGTGCTTTTGAGTATGATGTTCGCCGAGCTCCCGTTATCCACCAATACCTTGGACACGTTGAAGTAATTCACGCTCATGTTGACTACCAATGGAAAGTCTGGGTCATCGTTTTTACCGTTTCCTGTCACCGGCGGCGGGATCTCTGAGTCGTCGAAGGATATGATATTTGCCTTCGGGCCATAAGATATGCCGACCGCGAACACATTCGCGGTGATGTAGTAGTCCAAATCACGCGCCGTCCTGTCTCGCGCCTTCCTACTGTCTCCTCCGGCCGGGTCCCCTGCGATTACGTTAATCGTTCCGCAAACTGGGTCGCTATCCGAGTCATTATCAGTATCATTCCGTCTCTGCCTGATGTCATCCTTGCATCGCTCCAGCGGTGGCCGCGATCGGGATTTGTCTGGTCTCGGAGGAGTCCTAGATCTCCTGAACTCTGGGTCTCTCCGCGGCGAAGGAGCGCGCGAACGTTTCCTGTAGGGAGATTGATTACGTCTCCCTTGATTCTAGTTCCTGTTCCATCCGCGGTTTTTATTGTTTCCATAAGGACGCGCTCGCATGGGGCGTTCCTCTCTATCATCGTCACGGTCCTCCTTTGCTTTCGCAAGGAATTCCTTCAAATGTCCATCTTTCAACAATCTCTCAACTTCATCTTTCAAACTGTTACAATCCTTAATGGCATGACCATATTACTTGTGAAATTTGCAATACAAGTCACTTTCCCTCGCTGCGCAGGATTCTCTCCTTTTCCTCGGCCAAACGACAAAGCTTTCATGTTGTATTCTCTCGAGGACTTCCTCGTGTGGCACCGTTAGAGTGGTGTTATTGATTAATTTGCGACGCGGGCTCCTGTTTCGTTCTCTGCGCGAGTTGTTCCTCCCTCCGGCGCGCGGACAGATTCTCTTGCTCTCTCGGGGCGTTTATGCGCGCGCGAGGGGACATTGGTACGGAATTCCTCCGCATCCATGTGCCTATCCATTAATTCGAAAAGCTCTCGTTCGTCTGCCTGCTTATGCAATTCGATATCATCTGTCAATCTTTGCACCGATGTGTTGGCGTACAGATGATCTACTCTGGTTTCAAATGGGTGTGGTCCTATTACCAACAGCGCCGAGTTGAAACGATGGAAGAAGTCGCTAAGGGATTCGCCGGGTTCCTGCACTATGGTATAGAGGTAGCTAATTGGCTTCTTCTTCCTGCGAAAGTTGTGAAAGTGGGTGTGGAATTGCCTCATCAAATGTCGATATGAGCGAATTGACCCTGCCTCGAGTCCTGTCCACCATTGCATCGTGCGTCCGGTGAGGGAGGACGAGAATGCCATGGCCAATTGGTCGTCAGTGTATCCATTGGCTTGGATGTGACTTTCGAAACGCACTTGGTGTTCATACGGGCACTTGTCTCCTGCGTACTTGGGTACGTCTCGCGTGGATATATCTCTCATGTCCCTTATACATGCCGTGCGAATCCGTCCGCACAGCGCTGAATCTGCACGGCCCGAAGACTTACCCGAGGTGAGCGCCTCTCGCGCGCGGTAAAGCTTATCCCATTTCTGGATTTCCCTTGCCGCGGCTTTCTGTCTTATATAAAGTTCTTCGTGGGTGAGGTCCTCTAACTCCGGTTCCTCGTCGCTTGAGTTTTCGGTCGACGCATCCTTCGCACGTCGTTTGTCCACCTTTTCCCGATTGATGGGGCGTCGCCGATCCTCATCCTCTTCGTCGGAGGTAATTTCCATCGTGTCCTTCGCTGCGGGTCGCTCGTGGGGTTCTTCCTCGTCGGACTCACCGCTATCGATGATGACAGTGCTACGGCGCACGCTTGGCTGAGGTAGCTTGGGTCAGCTCATGCCAGTACCAAGCTTGCCTGCAGTCTTGGGGCCGCTTGTTCTTGCCTTCGCAGTTGTCGCTTGTTTCCAAACATTCGGTTTGTGTGGTCCAAATCCCCCACGTCCCAATGGACCCAACAGTTCTTGAACACTTGCAGCCTTGGGTGCTACCTTCTTGATACAACCGACCGTTCGAGTCTCCAAACGCTTCGCAACTCGGTCTGCGAGTGCGTCTAACTGTTCATCCTCCGCGGAACGAAAGGTTCCCTCAACTGATTTTCCTTTTGCCGCGGCTTTCTCGGCCGCTGCGACTTTCGACGCTTTCTTGGCCGCGGCGACCATTTCTTGCACGGTCCCATCGTCCTCTTACACGTTTTCGTCGGTCACTGGTACGTCCGGCCCTGGACTGGACGGAGCCTCGTCCTGCGCCGATTTACTTCCGCCTGGAGCCTTCGTCTTTTTCGCTGTCTTTCCAGTAGCCATGTACGATTAATCAGTGTGCGCTTTGACTTTTTTGTAAAGTTTCCCACAGACGGCGCCAATTGATGTGGCCCCTATCTGCGCTATAGTCTCGGATCGCTCGTAGCTCGCCTTAGCGCGCGCTCCGATCGTCTTTGTACCTGCGTACCGGAAAAGGGGAGGGGTTAGCCCTTTATGACCGGCTTGCCTTGGACAAGTCGGAGTAAGACTTTACTTGAGCTCGAGGGCGCGACCTCGGAAGAGTTGTATGTGGTTGAAGGGTAATAAGTGCGTACCTCATAAATGTGGGACTGGTCCGGTATTTATAGAGGAATACCAAGGGTCAGACGCGGGTCCCGTTTGTCAGAGTGTCAGTGGTTGACTTTCACTCTCTTTCGCTCGGGGTCCTTCCGCGGGAACCGCATGGCCGCGGTGTTCTTTGAAGGCCAGGCGCCCATGGAACATCTGGCGCGGCCATGCTCTTATGTACGTACGCTCCGAGCGTAGTGCTATGTCGCGCGGTGCAGCATAGTCTAATATTGGTTATATCAGATAAAAAGCTTGGAGAAGAAGTAATGAAAGAGGGAAACATTTGAGCTTTTATAAGCTCTGTTTCTTCTTCTAACTGCCTAACTAACTCCTAACTTCCTAACTAACTCTGTACAATACTAATTACATAAGGTACAAGTTATTGTAGAAAGCGTGTTTTATGAAATGCGACGTGTTCTGTTTCTTTATTTTCCTTCTTGGCTCTTTGTGAAATCTGCAGCATCATCATTCATCTCTTTGCTCTTCATGAGATGCTGCTGATCACAAGTCCTTAGGCATGGAGGTGTTCCGTCCCTCACTTCGACTTTGGTTTGGTTCGTGCTTCCATTCGGGTTTTTGGTGTAGAGTGGTGTTCTCTTTTGGTTTGCTCAAGAGAGTCCCTTTGGAAGATGTCAAAAGCCTTGGGCTTTTTGGTGTTGAACTGCCGCTTTGGTTCCTTGGGTGACTTGGGACACTTTCCTTATCCGTGATAGCCAGGTGACCAATAATCAAATTTCGTAACTAGCTAAGTCAACTAGACTTGTTACGAAAGATATCCCACTCCTTTGGACTTGGCTAGAGTTCTATACAACTTCACACCTCCTACATCTTGGGTTGTTGCTAGTAAGATAGATAAACTAGACGAGGGGAGGGGTCGGACATAACAGATTTGGGGTTTGCTCTTATCTAATACAGTATTCTTTACTTACACGGTTGTTTTGGTTTTGAGGTTTGTAAACTTGGTTGGTGTTGATTAATATTACTTTGCCGTTTAAAAGAAAAACAATCACCAAATCAAAATTAATAAATAACCCATTGGGAACAAAGCAATAACCTAGGTGTGGAGAAAACAAAAACAAAATAAAGTTTTAAGATCTGTCATACTCCCCCACCAACATGCAAATAATACGAGCAGGGAGAGAGGAGAAAACAAAAACAAAATAAAGTTAAAACGCAAAACAAGTCCGCCTTGAATGCGCTCGTGCTGATGTGCAGTTGATTCTTGATCCGAAATAGTGTGTCTTGAATCCCCTTGGCTGAACTGAACTACTTACCCGACACCAGTGGCAGAAATCCAGTGGAAGAAATCCATCCAATAAGACCAGCAAAGGCAAAGAATGAATTTTTATCCATGCACCAATGTACCAATTATTGTTGCTTCTTTGAGCTGGAAATGTTTTTTTTACCCCAGAACTTCAATTTGCCTCCCACTGGAAGAACTTGTAGGAACAAATCATCTATCTCTTGCTCCTTTTTCTCATAAATGACAAAGGCAATGAATGCAAACGGG
>JAQRGC010026583.1:0-10731 GCA_028659135.1 Plantago lanceolata | reverse complement strand
TGGATCTTGAACTGATCCATATATATAGGGGCCCCTTTATTTAGTTTTGGAGTTTCTAACTTACTGATATGTTTTTAGGTTTTTTAAGAAGTGCCCTCATCCAGGTGAAAATCAAAGGCAACAATTGAGCAGGGACCTAGGACTTGATCCCAAGCAGATAAAGTTTTGGTTCCAAAATAAGAGGACTCATACAAAGGTGATATACAATTATACTCCACTGTCTTACGATTAAACTTTTGGCGGTCCTTTGACTTACTTTTACGTCTTTTTTGCTTTCTTAAAATAAAGTCTTAAATGCTAACCAATCTATATTGATAATATCATAATACTCACCAAAATGTTCCATCAGTTTTAAAATTATATTTTCCAAAAGGTAATGTGAATATTGAACTGGGAAGACAAATCTGGGCCAGTAAGAGTACTTGTTCAAAGAACTAAGGGCATCTATATGAGACTCATTACACCTATCATACTCATATGCGGTTATCTAACTAATTTTATTTATTTATTTTTGTGAAATATGAATTAGGCCCAAAATAGCAGAGCAGACAACAATACCTTAAAGTCTGAGAATGAAAAACTTCGTTGTGAGAATATTGCGATGCAAGAGAGTCTGAAATATGTCCTCTGTCCAGACTGTAGTGGTTCAAACAATGAAGAGGAGAAACTGCTCAACTTACAGAGACTACAAATGGAGAACGCGTGGCTGAATGAAGAGGTGACTATTGCAAATCCATACATAAAATTTTCACATTACGTTCATATTTGTTATAAATGAAGACAAAATATATTTTTTATTTTACTTTAACTGAATTATTGAAACTTATGATGGAACTTCCTTTTCGGAGCTTCAAATGCTAGCTAGAATATTTCAGTAGTTATATTACATAGTATTAACAAATTTTTATAAGTGAATTAAATTTCTATTAAATGGATTGTTTGGTTTTTAGGTCTTTCTCATTTATTTAGTGGACTAGGTTATATCAATGCTAATGATAATAGTTTATTTGGGCTTTGTGCATTATCCCTTCATTGATTACTTTTACAAATTGCTACATTCTAAATTTTATTCAGTAATGATATGCATGCATAGTGCCATTAATGATGCAAGCTTAATGTTATACTAGAGCTTTTTCAATACTCTATGTGAGTATAGTAAATGTATGCGCAATTTATGTGATTTGCAATCATTCAACCTCTTAGAGTTTCACCAGATTTTTCAATCATATGTTGCCATTAGCTCATACTATTGAATTCTGTAAACTACTCAGATACATTACATGACTATCTCTTAAGTTATAGCACTTCGCATGATTTTTGGTAATTGCATTAAGTATCCACAGACTCCCAACTTTGCTAGATTGGTTCACAATAAAGTGAAGAATGGTTAATAAACAAAGCAATAGTTGTTGTATCACTAGGAATGTATATAGGATGTGTTCGCATAGATTATTCTTCATTTCCATATGTAGTAATAAATGAACATGTTTATCTGGAACATCTCTTTATGTACATATCAATTCAAAATTTTCAGTATGAGCGCAAAATGAGCTGTTTAAACAATTATACGAGCAAATCAATGGTGTCTCCATCTGGAAGTGTGGTCGGGAATCATTTTATTGTTGAAGGGAGTGGAATTAGCCCTCCCATTGATCTTGAACAAGTACCTGGCAGTTCAGTGATTCCTACATCAACATATCCAGCTAGCCATATACATGGGGAAAGATCTAGCATAATTGGGACCGCAGTTGCTGCCATGGGCGAACTTGCTGAGCTTTTACGCTTGAACGAGCCTATGTGGACCAAGTCTGGAACCGATGGCAGATATTTTCTCAATCCTGATAATTATGCCAAGCTTTTCCCAAAGCTAACTTATTTGAATACTCCGGTTGCTCGGACTGAATCGTCAAAGGATTCAGGCGAGGTGGCAATGGCTTCAATACATCTGATTGAAATGTTTTTGGATGGGGTATTAACTCTTATTACTATTTTGTAGTCTTATTACTCGTTGCCTGCTTAATTAAATTGACCTATACTGAAATTTCTTTTCTTTAATGTTGCAGAATAAATGGAAGAATGCACTTCCTACGATTGTTACAAAAGCAAAAACCATTGCGATACTTGATACTGGAAGCAGTGGTGGTTCTCTGCACTTGGTGAGCCATTCTAAAGTCTAAACTTTCTTTTAATTTATGCCAAGCCATGATGTGGTAATGATATTGAAAGTGATTTTATTGGTACAGATGTATGAGAAAATGCACATTCTGTCACCTCTTGTGGCTCCTCGAGAGTTCTTATTTATTCGCTACTGTCAACAAGTTCATTCAAACACATGGATGATGGTAGATGTATCATATGATTTTTTGAAAGAACTCCAGGATGATGCTCCAACCCGTGCCTGGAAGCTTCCCTCGGGGTGTATGATTGAAGATTTACCAAACGGGAATTCATTTGTGAGTTTTCCTATTGATAAAGTTGAGCAAGTCCATGTACAAACCTATTTTATCTTTCCATTTCTAGGGTTAATTATAATCTATAACTTCTTATTTATCTTGTATTTATTTTTTAAAACTTAAATGTTTCTTGGTTTATTTCAAGTGATTAAAAGTTGATAATGTGCATGCCTTGATTTGCTTTGAGTTTGCACTTAGCCTTGCGACATCTGTATGACTTTTTGTTTATATATATTCTTTTTTAATTAATTTATTACCATCTACATGATATGTACCACGCTAGATGTATCTGTAATATCCTCCAAATATACATTAATCCTTTTTTCTTCTTCACTTTATTGTTCATTTGTTTCCCTTAATAGATAACGTGGATTGAACATGTTCAAGTTGACGACAAGTCATCTACTCACCGTCTATATAGAGAATTGATTCACGGATCTCAAGCGTATGGAGCGACAAGGTGGATTGCTAATCTTCAGAGAGCGTGTGAGAGATTATCTTTCTCAATGACCCTGAAAACACCAACACATCAACTTAATGGGGGTATTAATTTGCCATTATGATATACTGATACATGCTATGAAAACTTCATTTTATGATGAAGCTCACTTGTTTATGTCTCCTGCTCTCTATTTATTTATTTTTTAGTTTTTGCAGTTATAAAAACTGTTGAAGGTCACGGAAATTTAATGAAGGTTTCGCATAGGGTGGTGCAAAACTTCTTTGAAATATTGAGCATGTCAAACAAACTTGATTGTTCAAGCTTGACAGAGTTTGAAAACAATGGTGTCCGTATCACTATCCGGGAAAATAGTGGACAAGGCCAGCCTGATGGCTATATATTTAGTGCAACATCCTCTCTCTGGCTTCCAGTTTCGTATGTGAATCTCTTTAAATTTTTCAAGGATGAGATAAAGAGAGCTAAGGTAAAATCACTGATCCTTGTTCACTTAGTGAAACTTTTTACGATACTCAACTTTTTTTTGAAGTATTTTAAAACGTTTGACATTTAACATTAGATGCATTCTGCTTGCAGTGGGATGTACTAGCCAACGAACACCCCATCCATACTATTGCTCAAATATCAACTGGGAAACATCCTGGAAACTGCATCTCTATACTCCAGGTAAATACTGTTTGAGGTTTTGAGCTACTACTTTAGCATATTTCCATAGGAATTATGTATCTAGTTCAAACTCAAGTTTGTATATACATTTTCAATATTCCGAGAAAACTGGAGAAATCAAAAGGTGTCCCTGTTTAATATACCAATCCAAATTAGCACTGGATAACATTGGGAACATTATATGCAATTTCTTATTGGGATTGGATACATTTCTTGTGATTATAGATACTCTTGGTCAAGATTATAGTTGTATCTTGATGTTTTAATTACTTGATATGCTATTTAAAATTGTCTAATTTTTTTTAATTTTTTTGCACAGCCTTTTGCGACAAAAGATTCCATGTTGATGCTTCAAGAGAGCAGCATTGACGAAATCGAAGCTATGTTGATTTATGCTCCAACTGATCTCCAAACAATCACGGCAATTGTCAATGGTGCAGATGCCGATAGTGTGCCACTCCTACCTTCAGGATTCGTGATATCTCCGGATCGCCGAGCTAACAATGTACAAGAATCTTCAAGCAGTTTAACCACACGTAGCTCCAGTGGTTCATTGCTCACAGCTTCTTTTCAGATACTTGTGTGTTGCAATGCATTGACAAAGGAAATGTCAATGAAGTATGTGGCCACTGTGCACGCTCTTATAAGCTCCACGATCGAGAAGATCAAAACTGCTCTCAATTGTTCTTACCTGAAGTGATAGATTAGCATCTGCTACTATACATTACATTAAACTCACATTATTGCCCATATATGTTTGGGACAATGCTTTCAACGTATTATTTCTGTTTGTTCTTACAACTCTTACATTTAACTTTTAGAACTATTATTTGTGCTTATATGTATCAAGTATTCTAAGCTAACTTTGGTTGCAATGCTTCGAGTTTTGATCATCAACTCTAAGGATTTGCTTTTATGAGAAAATGGGTATGCACTAGCTCAGTGTACTTCATGGAACCCATGATTGATGCTATATATGTAAATTGTGTTGCTGGTGTCTAGCAAGACATCTATGGCGTTTATGGTTATATAGGAATTTTTCTTGTTTGTATATAGTATCTACACCAAGGGTAACCATAAAGAGAGAAAGCAGCATTTGCAAAGGTAACACAAGCATACGGAGCAACAATTTCATATTATTTCACTTCGAACAGATCCAGTCCAATACTCAAAAATGTTACATGTACAAGAGCAGAGTAGTAAAGATCAGAGAACATCCAAATGAAATTACACCAACATTGAAGTCAGAGAAGTACAACAAAACTTGAGCTCCTTTTGAACTCTACACAACCTTTTACATGGACAACTGAAAAGTTTCCACTCTGTTTTGAGGGAAAAACTTCAACAGCAAAATATTACTACTCTCGCAGATGACAGCAGGTTACAGATTGCAAAAATGTAATAAGATAAAACGATTGTACTGGTTAAAAGACATCATCAATGAACTGGACACATTGTGCAATGTCATACATAGACCTGGCTTTTTGCGTCTGGCTTTCTCCAAGAGATCCAAGTTAACTGAGCGGATACCTTCACTACAGGTCAACAAGTCACGGTTTTTACACCTATCGAGTAATGCCTTACAAGTAGAGGCGAATCCTTTGTTTCTGCTGGACTTCAACAGTTTCTGAAGATGAAGTGGTGGAATCTCTATCCACTAAGCATCTTTTGTACGGCACAAAGCCCTTCCGACAATCTCTCGAGCTAGCTGAGATTCTCTTATTCAATTTATGAGAGGAAAACAATATCTCAACCTTCTCCTTCCTTTCAAAGGAGCATTCAGAGGAATCAACATTCGACCCACTAGAAGAGCCCTCTCTGTGTTCATACAGTCGCTGAGCCTTGATGGGAGTTGGATTGTGTACTTCCATAGTCGGTGGCGGTGCACCACTACACAGTGTTAGCCATGACGTGGGAACCTCACATCGATCTGTAGCACAGCCTAAGCCAGTCTGGGTTGTTTTCCCCATACATTCGGCATTATTCATAGGAAAACTGATAGGCGTAACCATCCAAGGAAATAGACAACTTTCATCACTCCTATCTAATGACTCGGTCTTATACGAATCCATGTTAGAGTCGCACGATTCTTCAGCATCCTTCACTAATAATGTCTGACCAAACAACTTCAAGGATGATGAAGTTGATCTTTTCAACTCTCTCTTATCAAGATCAGTGTTTTGCGTCGAAAGATCAGGTTTCTGAACAAAACAAAGAAGAATAAACATGTCAGTTAAGAGTTAAGACAGAGTTCTAGTTTCTAATATACTTCATATCTAGTAACCAAACTGCTAGAGAAGTGAACTAGTACCTCAGATACTTGCTCATCAGAGCTCGAAGGTTCATACTCATGGGCATGTGTGGGCTGGGCATTTGTGGGCGATCTAGCCTCAACTGACATGTCAAGAGTTCCAGATTCTGTACCATTTAACGCACAGGTATCTGATCCAATTACAGATAACACAGATGTTGGAGATCGATTCTCCTGTTCCGACTGACAGACCGACAAAGACATGACTTTCTCAGGAATTGTGATTCCATTTTTTGGTGCGGAAACCTGCTTACGCGGATAAGGATGCATCGGTTTCCTCTTAGGCCTTGGTGGTGGAATTTCAATTGGCTTTTCGGGGCTAGAATCACCAATATTAGACTCGCGCACAACCTATATACATAAGAGAGAACGTTCAATATCACCGCAATACACCTTAAGAAGTTTGCCATTTAAACAGTTTTTCATGCCTTAATAGTCATAGAAGATATGACTTACTCAAACAGGCAGTATATAGTTATAATGGCAGATTATGGTACTGGAATAAGAGCAGAAACCTTGGTGAAAAATTTTTGAGCATGGCTTCGGATTTGCACCGCAGTTTTTGTGCCCACATGCTCTGGAAACAACAGATATAATATCTCAGGATATGCATAATATACTAGAAGATACAACTGAAACTAAAGCAATATGTTTCAATTAGTACCTTCAATTTTCCTCCATGCCCGACCGAAAAGTTTCAATGCCTCAATAAACTTATTATGTTCTTCCTCCGTCCATCTCTCCCTTTGTTTGGTTATGGTATATGGCTTTCGCGCCTAATCAAAGTGAACAATGTCAAGATAAGTTCGAGTTCGGATATTAAGTTACTCTATTAATTCATATGTATTGAAATTCAATTGCAAGTCAAACCAACCTTGGGAGCAGAGTCATCTCCAGCAAGCTGCTCATTCAACAGAGCACCCTTAACAGCAAATCCTGATGTGATCTCATCACTTGAAAGCCGAGTAGAATCGGACTCGATCATGCCATGTTCCTGAAGTAGAAATAGCAAATTTCATTAACAGAGTTCACAATGATTCGTCTTATGGCCTTAAAGTTTTCAAACTGCAGAAAATCACATCCATTAATGATTATTCTTCACTTCAGCCTAAAATTTCAGATCTGTATATTTCTTTCTTAAATACAAATTAGACTTCCAGTTCCATCTAATCCATCATATCTTAACATAATTAGCAGTTCATACAAAAGGTAAAGTAAATTCCCAAACTGGAAACGAATATACACTACCTTCCAAAAGATACTATTCCTTAAAGCATACTAATTCCAAAATTTCACAGCAAGGTTGAAAATCCTAAATCTGATGATTCCATAATCTAACATATCACCGATATTGACACCTGAACCATTTCCCGATCTCACACCAAACACTTATTCAGCCATAACAATAAACCACTTCTAAATCACCAAATCTGAACATAATCAGTTCATTTACGAAACATTAAAGATAAACACATCCGATTCGATAAAGAAAACAACAGAAAAGAACAAATCAGGCATAGAAATGCTCAAAAAAGATCCATCAACCAACCTGTATAGTCATAGCTGCAAAAACACTTCTAATCTCTCCGGCCTTGAGTTGCAGAAGAAGCAAAGATCTGATTCACTAAGGAAGAGAGTTTTGTTTGAAGTGAGAGAGAGAGAAGAGAGGTTAAGATGAGAAGCAAAGAAAAGTGTGCTTGGGTTTGTCCAACTCTTATGGTGGAGGAGAAAAAGCAAAAGGGCACGCCACGTCAACAGGCAGAAAAGAATTAAATGAATATTAAATTTGGAATAATAGGTGAAATACAACTTATTAATGGGAAATGAAGAAAAAGGGGTTTTGTCAAGAGAAGGATCGAGAGATGGATGGAGTCTTGTGGCTGAGAATGGAAGAGAGGCAACGACACGTGCCTTGGTATAGTGGGTCCCACCGCTTTTTCTCCAACTTTTGCCACTTTCGTCAACACAATCCCACTCTCTCGTCTGGAAAACACTCGCTCCTTGACACGTTTCGAAATTTTAGTGGCTTGGCGCCCCATTACCTATTTTATTATTATTATTTATTTATTTTGTGTACAGATTAAATTTTAATGTTGTTGTGACTTGTGAGCCCACGGCCCAACCCACCTGACCTGAGGACGCTTTTTCAGCTGGTCAAAAATAAATTATTTCTCATGTTCTGACCGTTCTAAACTGAGACTAATGACAACAATTTTCCATGGTAAGGAACTTTGGGTATTAGTATTTGTTTTTGATTTAGTTGTAATTGATTTAAATAGTAGTATTTTTTTAAAAAGTAATTTAAGGAGAACATTTAGAAGAGTGTTTTAGATTTCTAACAGAATGTTAAATTAAAGACAAACACTCTAATAATATCATGGATTGCTTCACACTTAGAAGATACATCAACACAAGAGAAGACATAGGTTACCCTAGAGTAGTGCTTACGCTTGAGGGACCCTTACCCGCAATGATACCAAAGAGAACCAGACAGTCAACTCACCTAAACTCAAGGAAAGCATATGTGCGAGTTGAACTGTGTATGGCCTTTCCTTCGTGGGCTAAGTCCACCGTCACAGAGTACCCTCGAAATAGCACCGCGTTCATAGATGCAAGTAGATTGACAGGTGGACCCGGTCAAACCTTCATGGACGATCACTATGAATATGGGGTTTAGATCATTTATAAGGTATGCATTTATTACCCTATCTACTATATGCGAGATCACGCTATGAAATTTAAGTAAATTCTGTCGTCAACTTGTCCAATGCAGGCCAATTATAAAGAGCTAACCCACTCCCCTTCTCACACACATATACCACTTAGAAGAACATAAACACGCACCAAAGGTCATTTAGCGAGTCAAGTGTTAGCCCGATATTGGTCTTATCATTCGTTAAACCAAGAAAGTGTGAGATTCATTTACAAACCTAATTGAATAAGGCTTTGTTCTTCTCATCTGAAAACTCATTATTTTCAGTTCTATTCAGTTCAGTTCAGTTCTATTCAGTTCTGTTCAGTCTTGCTTATTTATATTTTGTACTGCACTTCAATTCTGTTCAGTTATGTTCAGACGAAAAGAACAGAGCCTAAGTAGACAATCATCTAACATTTGAGACTTTTCCTTTTTTCAACGCATCATGCTCGGTTAAAATAAAGAAAGAACATAAAAGGTATGAATACGATTATGATATATGGGAGATTTTTTATGCTATTGATGACTCTCAATTAGATCATAGGGCATGTGGGCACCACAGTGGGGCACACGTACTTCTGTGAGGGGGTCCTCAATGGGACTCACGTAGTGTTTAAGAGCATTCCTTATAGGGCGTCGCACGGACCGAATACGGATCAATTCGATCCGTTTTTCCTGTCAAACGGATCAAGAAAATTTTTATCCGTTATCTTATCCATCTTGGACGGATTGATCCGTACGAATTCGGATAAATCCACAGATACTCGCGATCTATGTGTTTTTTGAAAAATAAAAATAAAAAAATCTAGTGTTTACAAGTAAACTTTTGAGTGCAAATTGATGCAGTCAATTGGCCTTGGAAGAAACTCTAGACAATAAAAATCCTACCCAAAATCAAATTCTTCATTTGGATATTCATACATGGGAGACTTGCCACATCTAATAGATTAATCAAGTACAATATAGTACAAGATGATATATGTCAATTATGTGAGAATGAACTAGAAACCATGGAACACCTATTCTTCAGGTGCCCTGCCTTACAGAACATAAGAGCCTGGATTATAAAGCCAAGACTCTGTAAGGAAGTCAACCCACTTGCACACATTGTGTTCCATACTCAACAAGATTATGAAGAACAATAAAATGCTCTCACTTTTCTTTGGATGGTATGGAAGACAAGGAATGAAAAAAGCTTTAATTGGAGACACAAATATGAATGAGTATCAGTTCAAAAAACATATGTTAGATCTGATAAATCAAACCAAGATTACCATTAATACAAGAAAAGAACATCATAGTGGAGCAACAATCTGTAAGTGGCAGGCTCCACCAACTGATTTCTACTGCCTGAATATAGATGGATCTGTTTTACAAGAGCCATGGCAAGCTGGCGCAGGATGCATAATTAGAAATGAGTATGACCATTTTATTAAAGCAGGTGTACTTTACATTGGACACACATATCATAATACTACAGAATTCTATAGGTTGCAAATTGGAACGAAGATCTGCTCTCAAATGGGAATAAAAAATATGGTGATCCAGTATGACTCAAAGTATCTGTTAACTTGCATTACTAGGCCAGACCTTGCAACATCAGAGTAACAAACACTGTTAAAAGAAGCATCATGAAGAACGGCTGAATTGGAAAATGTCTTCTTCCAGTTTTTGTATAGGGAATGTAACTAAGTAGCACACACATAGCTAAAGAAGCAAGCATTAAGAAATATTTTAGCAATACACATGGCTCACATAAAGCAGAGGAGCATCATTGTTGTTATTTTGTCAGGGATATTTTGCCCCCTCCCCCCGGATCACTAATGTACTAGAGAAAGACTAACAATCTATTGGAAACTAAGTCTAATAATAAGGTGTAATAAGTTGTATGTTTACTTTTATTTCAAGAAATGAAGTTAATTAAAAAAAATAAACTTTTGAGTTCAAATTGATGATAATAAAAGATAACATCAATTAATAAATACAACATTAACAATACAACACATCGATCATCAAGTTGAAGGTTCAAAATACGCATCATATTTAAACTTAAATGTTTAAAATATAAATAGTTGAATAACATTATAATATAAATAGTTTAAAAGTATATTGAAAAAGTTTAAAAGCCCCTTTAACTTGTATGCGG
>JAQRGC010025699.1:0-20546 GCA_028659135.1 Plantago lanceolata | reverse complement strand
TCAGTAGGATTCGAAGCCAACACCTACTAAAAGAATGATAAAATTGAAAGAAAAAATTACACAGACAAGATTCGAACCTTGCTTCTTCTACTTAAAAGATAACACATGTACGTACCCGATTAAAATTGAATAAATAAGATGAACGGATTAAATTAAAATTGAATCAATTCTTCACGCCGTTTATTATATATCTTGTATAATAACTTATTACAAATATTTGCAAAACAACCTCAGCGAAGAATTGCCCTCGCAATTTGTGCAGAGGCTTCCATAAGATTCTCACACAAAATTCAAATACAGTTTGAAATCACAATTGGCGAATAAATCATCAAACTATAGATTCATTGTCAATCAATGGGAACAATATCAAGATGTCGGCTGACAATTGAACTTTTATAGAAAAATGATACTGTATACTAATTTCCATATTTAGTGTCACAAGAGGATGTATCATGTATCACTAACTATTCTGTGTACTGCTCTGCAGTATTACATTAGAACAAGCCAAACAATCTTCCCAGTCAAAAATGGCACCTCGATGATATACTACTATAACTTAAAGATCTAAGTACAGAAGCAAACTATTTCCTCCCAAGTAATCACTGAAGCCTAACATGGAATGGGATATAATGAGCATGCAAAATGGTTCAGTGCTTTCTAATACCTTGTCACATCAAATTTCTACACGTACACATTGTCAGTGCCGGAACACATCTTTTGTATTGCTGGCTATCATCAAATTTGATATCGTAGGTCTCTGTATGATGATTACAATTCGTCGTGACCAGCGGTATTTTCTGAATCTCCCTTAGTTTGATCTTTTGAAGCAGTCTCCTCAGCATCTGCAGGTTTTGCTTTATCACCAGAAGTTTCTGTTTCCTTTTTGGCCTCTTTCTCAACTTTTGGCTTTGGCTTGGGAATTTTGTTTACGCTAGCAACCTACAAGTAAGAAACCGACAAGGTCAGTATAGAAACTAGTCCAGCAGCTTCAACAAGTACTGAAACACAAATACACGGAACTTTAAGATTTGACTAGTTCCATCTACGGGATTGTTTGATACATATGAAGAAATACATGTGTGTTTGGCAGACATGCTAGTTAGGGTTTCTCTATCAGGAACGTAAACAATAAGCAGAAAGCAACCAAAAATGAATACTAAGAAAAAACTTTTGAACGTATATTTCAAAAGAAACTATGACACGTCTGTGATAATAGGTGACAACTGACACGTAGCGTACTTCACTACTAATTATGAAATAATTTCCATTTACAACTCAAAAAAACATAAAAAGATCAAAATACAGGAAATACCTTGTCTTGAAGATCAATAACCTTTCCGTATACTTCATCAGATGTGAACGCCGGTTTACTATACGCAGGAGTCCTGTTGGAGGGGGGCATTAAGAAATTTTGCAATGGATATAACTGTAGAGTAATTGAACAAGTGCCAAAATTTTGGGTTGTTAAATTAGTATCAAGACTAATTCATTATGTTTATGCTTAAAATATGAAGGGTACTCCATCAAGGAAGTGCTATATATTTTTAGCCACAACTTCTATTCCCCTTCTATTTGTTCACGTTGGGAAGAAGTATAAGAATGCTTTACACAGCAATAGAATGAAAAAGTAGGCCGTTCAAAACTTTTATACTAGAGCCTAGAGGATAGGAAGATGGACCAGTTTGCTAAAAAATAAAACTGACCATCTCAATATCCAGTGACCAGTTTGCAACTATAGGAAATAGAAGCATTTGGGCATATATTTGCAATGCTTAAGCACATGAAAAATGTTGCATTTTGATATATTGGTCAACTCTTTTAACAGATGACTTTTTTTTTTTTTTAAATTAAGTTAGTCACTTCAAAAGTTCTTCTTTGCAATACAATAATAATAAGAAAGGCAGTGCATTTAATTATTCACAAGTTCTTCTTTGCAATACACTAATAATAAGAAAGGCAGTGCATTTAATTATTTACATTCTTATTTCTGGACTGTGATGAGAAAAGTAAAATAACAAAGACACCTGAGCATACATAATGCATGGGTAATAATTTCAACAAAATTAACTAAAAAGGATGAAATAAACGGAGGAGAAGAGAAAATGTGCATTTAGTGAATAGCTGAAGTAGCACTTACTTCTTTTGCTCAGTCTCCTTCTCACTTAACCAGCCCTTCAACTTCTCACCCTCACGTATTACCTGATAATCAAATTTGCCAATGGGAGACTAAGTTTCTACTAAAATAAAACCAAAAATTTATAATTTACTTCGTTAAACAAATGCCAGCAGAATATAGACATAAATACCTCATCTATTTTCTCTTTTGGCAGCCATGTTTTTTCTTTTTCCCATCCCTTCACAGTCTGAGAATACAATAAATGAGTTAGGAGATGATATAGATCCACACATGCTTCCAGATGTCGTAAAATTTCATAACATGTTTTTCAACAATAAAGATACAGTTTTCATACCCCTTGTGTTTTCTTAAACAAGAAGCTAAAAGCAGGTGTAGAATTTTGTTCAAATACACACTTATGCAGACCAAATTGAGGTTTAGCACCAACTCAAAGCCTAATGAAATGGTATTATAATAAAAAAACTCATCCTGGACTAAACTAATGAGGTACTTCGCTTCTGGGATGGCAAATAAATGGTAATATATCTGTACATAGATACTTTAATTGGGCCCACCAAAGCATCCGGAAATATTGGAGTGGGAATTGTATACTTGATCATGAATTGAGTGGTATGATTTAGATGGCTAGCACATTTGTAACTCATGCAACAGCAGAAATTATCCAGTTAACGACGCCTAACAAATTCACTGGATTACAGGGTATACTGTGCTTTTCTCATATTTTATGTGGATAAAAGACAAAACTGCAATTTTTTAAGATTTCAATAGTGAATTATTCTTTTGGCTTTAAAAAGAATCACATAAAATTGAAAAGAATCCCTTTCATATTTATGTCAATTTCTCAAAAAATCACATTTCAATCAGATTTCAACTGCCAAATAGAGGATTAAAATTTGGACAGCTATTACACACTCAAAATACAGCACCAATTTACCTGATGCAGCTCAGTGAGGTATCTCTGTGCAATTTCAGTTGCAGCTGGCCGTGCCTTGAGTTCATTATATCTAAATCAAGAAACCATATGTCAAAATCAACTTCTAACTAAAAGGAAAAACCTTTACTAATCCGTTTAATTTGACAAGAGGGTGTACCTGAAGAATATTGGATCGCCAATAGCTTTCAACATATCAATACGCTCTTGGAATTCAGTGGCAGAAGCTTCTTCACCATCAGTATACAACCATTCCTCGACCTGAATAAATGAGATCATCCCATCAGTTTTAAAAATCAGATACGACACTGCTGCATAAAAATATGTCAGGGTAAGTGCCTGAAGAGATGGAAAACAAACCTCATTGAGTTTTTTAATAAACGATTGTCGCTCTTGACTTGTAGATATTTTCTCAAACTCCTCAGATTCGAGCTAAAGAAAATAAAAAACAAAACGGGAGGCAGATGATTAGACGACCATGTTAAAGTCAACCCACTAGACAAGTAACAAATATCAAGAATCTTAGAAGAAGTTGACAAGAAAATAGTCTGTAACTACAGCCAGAGTACAATAATTTATAGGTGATGGACTGGGCCACCAAAGGTAGCAATGTAACATGCAAATTCAGAGAAACGCATGAAACAGCATGCAGTTTTCGCTTTGGTATAAATCGAGGTAAAGGAGCTCCTTTCTTTCGATATGTAAGTAACAAGAGTTTGTCACAACCCATGTTATCTGGACTCCACACCAAGCACCCGACTCGGGTGTGTAACCAGGTGTCGGACTTGGTTATTTCATGAAAAAAAATCCATGTTTTAGCCTAAAACATTCCTGCCTGTTAGGGGCAGCACAATCAGGAATTCCAGTTCTTATGATCAAGTATGTAAAGTAGCATGGTTTAAACTGCAGGCGGAGGGAAGAAAGAGTAACAAAATTTAATTTCTTGCCTTGTCCTTAGTAGAATATATGTAGCTTTCCAGGTCGTTTTTCAATTCAGCAGTTCTTCTCCTTTCTGCATCCTTCTTGTCCAACGCTTCAATCTGACGTAAAGACTGGGCAAAAGATTCTTTGGAGAGTGGCATGCCAGGTCCTGATGTCTTCTCAATAATCTACGTGAAGACATGACCGGATATACAGTTAGCATACACAATAATTAAGATAAACAAAAGATGTATCTGCTAATTTGAAATACCTTCAAGGCAACTCGGAATGTCCGCTTTTTCAGCTTCTTTTCAGTACCCAGATCTGTGGTGTTGGAATCTGAGACATTACTGTTGCCATTATCCGTCTCTGATTTGGCACTGCTATCATCTTTGGTATTCTCAGCATCAGCCTTGGTTTCATTTGCCAAAGCAGATGTTGAGTTGTCAACTGTGAGATTCTTCTTTGGAACGTCTACCCATTCAGTTATTTCTACAACTGCATCAGCCCTATCCAGGGTAAATATACCACTTCTACTGAGAGAGAAGTGTAAGTTGGCCTTAATTGGGGATGACAGATTTCGTGACGAATACCTGGTCAGCATAAGGGTATTAGATAACCACACATGTGAAACGTAATAGTCTTCTTACATATAATTATCATATTTCTTAATCATCATGACTCTCACTTTTCACTGGCGTCTGTAAGACCTGAGACATCATATTGTGCAAATACTCGAGAAGCACCCCGTGGCATTAGATCTTCACTCTCATAAGCAAGTGAAACTTCAAAATCTTTGTTATGAACAACAGATCTATACATCTGCAAAAAATATAAAAACTAAATAAATAAAGCAAAACAATGGAATGTGAGACATCAATTCCCGCTGCAAAATATTTACCTTACTGGGTAATTTTTTCATCCTTGGAACAATCAGTTGTCTAGTAGTCTCATCTTTCAGAAGACCATCACCATCCAACTCCATCATAAACCCATAAGTAGAACCATCAATCATACCAAGCTTCCGGTTTAATTTGATTCCATCACTTAAATTCGCAGCATGTAATGAGGCCCCGAGAACAATAGCTTCGTCAGAGTCGAGATGCCTGTCCAACTCTTTCCTCCCAAGAAATTCCTGGAGCTTAGCCTGTAGAAGTAGACAAATTCCATTAATTATCATTTTGATGGTTTCAGAGTCTTAATAGTAAAATGTCGAAGATATATAGGGTATGGACATTGCTTTGAAAAGCATGCAATACAATTTGTCAATAACAAGGAACACAATAGCTAATTGGGTAGAAATCAATAAAAACTAGTGAATTGCATTCAAACTTATTTAAGTTCAGAGTTATCTGATAACTTTTCAGACATGATTCATATGGAGCATCCATTATGCGCGTTAATACAAAAAAATTGAGTTTAATAGTTAGATCTGAAGAAAACCTGCAATTTTGGCACCCGAGTAGCACCTCCAATCAACTCTACTGCATACAAATCATCAGTACTTAATCCTGAATCTTTCATAACTTCTTTCAGAGGGACTAGGGCCTTCTCCCAGATATCTTCACAAAGCTCTTCAAATTTCTCACGGGTAATTGTGCTCCTATAGAGAGTGCCATAACAAATCAAAACAAGCTACATGCTACCCAAAACATATCGAATAAGACATAGATGATCATAGTAGCAGACTAACATGAAAATACTAATGATAAGAATAAAATGTTTAACTACATTTTGCAAGTGGAAAAACATGGTGAAGGTGGTCTCGGTATTGAGGCAAAGAACAGTGCAATGTTGGTATAGTACTAACTAGTTTATAGATTCGAACTTAAAGGCATATTTGATGATGCAAACATCTCGAGTCTAGGATCATAGAAATGATACCAAAGGAAGATCTTTCAGTGAAACTGCACAGGATACGTTTATTCATAACATACGGACGACATGATTAAGGAATTCATCTTTGCTTAGAAGAAAAAAAACTAACAACATTCTGAAAGTATAATTCAGGACAAACTTGACCAAGTCACTGACTAACTTAATGTCATCAATCAATAGACTATTCAGGAAAAACAAGAGAAACAACAGGAAAAAGTTCATAAATCTGAGATGGGGGAAAGTCTAGTTCTTCATACAGGTTTACTGAGCATAAGGCAATGGTAATAGAATGAGAGACATGAGAATCGAAATGCAATACGTGATTCCAATATTTGGCAAGAAGTTACTCCTATCAACTTCTCCTTTTCTTTTTTTACAATAACTGACAAAAAGGATCATGCATTCTTTCGTTACTTATTTTGCGTAGATGAATACTTGTACATGGTAAACTGTTAAATTTCCATAACAGAATAACGAAGATGTATTGCTAAATTTAGTGAAGAACATTTTAAAATGCAACGGAACAAGCAGATGCTCAGTGCTAAATTCAAACATAAGACCAACCTGAAGTCGCGATCATCATAGAGGGATTCAACAGAAATCGGAGCAACCATATTAGCACTCAGGATTTCTTTTGTTCTCTTTACTTGTTTCTTTAATTTGGCCATTGCCTTGGGGGACGTTCTAATATCAACCCCACTCCCAAGCTGTTTATTGAACTCATCCACAAAGTACTCCACCAATCTCAACTCCATATTCTGACCCCCAAGTTCTGCATTCCATTTAACATCCTTCACCTGCAAAGGCATTTAAATGGAGTCACGCTTCCGTTTGAAGCATAGTAACCAAGTCGGGCACTATAATAGCTATATTGCATTAGTTCATTACTTTATTTTCCTGCAAATCCTAATTAAATTTGAGAATTCATGTCACCAGCTCACGACAACTGTCTATTAACTTTATACATATCAGAGTATTTACGCAAAGAGTTTTTTGCAAACTCTAACGTACCTGATACCTGCAACGAGAACCACTATTCCACAAGACCCAAAAAAAAACAAGATTCTTAAAGCAAAAGAAACAATGACGAGACTAATCTAATCACACAGACATATATCACTTCAAATAAACACTTAACACAAATAAAAAATGGCAAGCATTGCACCTGAAATTGATTAACAGACACTGTCTTCCCCAGGTCCTTGGAATTATAAGCCGAGAAATACACCAATGCTGCATAAGTACTACTTGCCCCCATATCATAAAACACCACATGCCTCGAACTATTAGCGAAATCCTTATCAATCCCATACTGCAACGCTGCACCTGAATGCTCATTCACCAATGCAAGCACATTCAGCCCAACCAAATCCGCCGCCAGCAAAAGCCCCCTCCTCTCCGCCACACCAGTAAACGGTGGCACCGTGATCACCAAATCCTTCACACTCGTCCTCGCGTGCGTCTCTGCCAATCCAACAGCATACTTCAACACCATTCCAACCAATTCCTCCGCCGTGAAATCACCCAGCTCCCCCTTAAAAACCGCCGTGTTTCGTGCCTCGTCCACGGAAATGTCGTAAGTGAGGTACAGAGATTTGAGGAAACTGGAGACGAAATCATAGGGTTTGGCGAGGAGAGCAGGGAGATGCGAATACACCTTCTGAGGATACCTCGCGAGCAGATTAGACGACTCCTCTCCGATCAGCCTGGAATCCTGGTGGAAGGAGATGAGATTCGGTGTTTTCCGTTTGGACATCTCGTTGATGGCGATTGAGATCGGTGGCTGGCCGGGTTTGAGATTGACGACGGCGACCTTGAGCCATTCTGAGCCGAGATCTACGCTGACGACAGCGGATTCTGATCGGTGGATTGAGATCAGTAGGAACAGTGACAGTAACAGAAGTGCCCGAAATGGGGACGATGATGAATTGGGTATCCACGACGCCATTGTTGTGGAAGCTTTGAGAGCTTGCTGCTGTGGAGAGCGGGGTTTTTGTAGGTGTGTGTTGACGTGGAAAGTGTAAGTGGTATTTAGCGAATTGGGAGATGGCACGTGGGTAATGTGACGCGTGGCGGGAGCTAACTCGCTTGGTGTGTTGTATTGTTGTAACATGGTCGTGGATTTAGCCACACTTGGGACTTTTGTGTATACAGTCCTCATCCCTGTAGATTTATAAAAACATCACAGTTAAATTGGATGGTTTCGAACTTATGAGTTAGGCTCCGTTTAATACAACTAAAAGTTTTTTAACTGAACGGAATGAAACTGAATGGAATTGAACTTAAGTACAAATTTGAACTAAACAAACCTTAACTGAACTTAACTGAATGAAATTGAAGACAATTGAAATTAAGGTGAACTAAACGGAGCCTTATCTATATAGTTTTCGAAGAACACGAAATACATTTATGTAGATTAATGAAAACATCACAGTTAAATTGAACTATTTGAGACTTCTGTTTATATAATTTTCAAAGAACACAAAACACATCTATACAGATTTTTAAAAACACCGAGCCCTTTAAAACTAAAATTTCTGGCTTCGCCCCGAGTAAGTTTATTTGTAAAATGAAACTACCAAAATCTACTATAGATGGAGATTTGTGCTCATGAAGAGCACAAATTTTCAAGAGTTTAGCCGCGCGCTCAGGGCATGGCTCTCACCGTCCCACGTCTCCGAATTCATCATCAACTAGTTATCAGTTATCATAATTCATAAACATTTCTGTGTGCCTTCTACAATCTCCAAGCAATGGACAAGACTCTCTTCAAGATTTGTATATCTTGCTGTCCAGTTGAGTTCATCCCTTATCTTGGACGGATCACTATAAACTTCAGCGTAACGCCCAGGACGACGTTTCAGGTAATCCGCCTTTATGTTCACAGTTCACACCAGTATCCCTCTTGCAGGCTACCATGAATTCTTTTACCGAACTGCCTGCAATCGAAATAGAAGTGTCCGCATTTATTAGTCCATGGAAAACGCAAGAAGCTCGTATTTCAGTTGATGAGTTCTTGTTGGCTAACTTTTCCTTACCTTTTCCTGTGCCAACGTTGTACAGGATATTCTACCTTGATCTCGTAGCTCTGGTCGTGGAGCTTCTCCCAACCTCCCTTCAGGGTCTGAGCCGATCACATTAAAGTACCTAATCAGAAAATCATGCTACATCAACCAAGTTCCTATGATATTCGTGTCATTATGTTTCAACTTCATGTTTAACGCATAGTCCTTTTAGGACAGAAATTCGATCTGGAGAAATGAAATCTCATCTTAACTGGACCCTCAGGCCTCAGAAAGTACTAACCTTAAGATCATGACAGCCATGTCTAGCTGATGTCTTTGAGAAGTCCTTTATCATATCTTCTGCCATTTTCTTGGCTTTTCCATATGGACTAATCGGCAACAGTGTTTTGAAGATGATCCCATCAGAGTTGTTAAATAAAAGTCAAGATTTGTATGACAAGCAGATACCCTGTGACGTGGTCAGTCACCTGAGGAGTGTCCTCCATGATCGGCATCTTGTCAGGCTCTCCGTAACTGTAAGTAGCACAAGTACTCGAGTATATCAAAGTATTTACACCATCCGCTGCCATTGCCTTCAAAACTACCAATGTGTTTTAAGTAACGATACTATCTACATGAGTTGAGAAGAGCGCACATCAGAGGAAAAAAAACATAATTAACAGTGTCTAAGATAGATGTTGGATCGCATCCAGAAGGCTGGACGTACAGATTCAACTACTACCTTAATGGTTCTGTTGTACTTTCACCAACGTATGCGACAGCAGCAAAATGCATAACAGCATCAAAAGCATTCTCGGAGAACAAAATCTGCTGATGCAGATTACAGTGAATCAGTTTAGGATACAGTTTACGGCCCCCATGTTCCCACGGGAAAGGTTGTCTTGTCCTATTAACATGGCATCCAAAAAAAAAAAAGGCCTTAAATTCTTGAAGACGCACACACTGACACACAGATATACAGAATATAGCGAGAAAAGGGTATGTACCAAATAGTTACACGATGTGAAATCTTTGAGAAGGCGAAGAAACGCATGAGAACCTATATAGCCAGCACCTCCTGTCACCAAGACGTGTGACACCTGCCTCATGCTGAGAACTATATGACATAATAATTCCTATACATGTTAGTTGAAATACACTCAATAACCCTACGAAGCTAGATAATGTCATAACGATAACATAAATACGGAACAACTCGTAAACAAAAATGAAGTAGAAAAAGGTGATACCTTGTCTGTGGTACTAATACTGGGTGATCCCTTGAGCATGAAAACACAAAGCGCAGTGAGGCTAGCTGCTAAGAGAACTTTCCTGGTGCTGCTCCTCTGCTTTGTTTCCATGTATGATATCCATTGCTCCTCAAGTTACTAGTCTTCTTCTCCTTTGAGTATTCACTTCATCACCAAGTTACAGAAGAACAAACAACCATCAGATATACACGAGTCAGTTCCTAAATGTAACAAATTCCATGAAGCATGCGAGAAGTTGTAATTCTTTATACCTTGTGACATACAAAGCTTCAACTGAGAAAAAACGTTGCCAGGATGCAAGCTTATTAAAATTCTACCCTCACTGCTTACCTGTAAACTAAACAGGAGATTTACGCAGGTATTTTGTATTCATAACACACATGCGTTCATGAATCTCTGTTTGATGGCTTATTGGCTTATGATCTTAGTCATAAACGTAAAACAGAATATTACGAAAATTAAGATCATAATAGAACATTTCATCATGAGCAGTCTGTCAGGCTGGTAATAAACCAAGAACATGGACAATGCTCAAATTGAATTCTGGCCTAATGCAAAATCAACAACCTGTGTTCGAGTCTCTCTAGATCTGTAATCGCCTATGTTACAAACTGATTATCGTTCTCAATTCCGTTGAGAGAAGAGAAATAAGAATCTAACAGAACATAGTATTCAATGAAAATCAAACTTAAGCTTGTTATAAGTAAGCAGCTGGTAACCTATTCTGATATCTGCATCCCCTAAACATACCTGCAATCTTTGATCATCACTGAAAAAAAAACGATAACCAAGAAAACAACCAGCATGCAATCTCAATTCAAATGAATTATGGAAACAAGAGGCAGGTGCAGGAAATTAATATTCTCATCCTATGTCAACTAAACACAGTGTCTGTGTTTTGTTCATGTTTTCGAACCAAAATACTACTTATTTAACTCTTAATACTTCTATACGTGTATAAAACTTTATTATTCGCGGATTTATGAGAGTATTCACTTGTCGCCAAAGCTACACGCTAACGCATGATGACAGAGTATGACAAATCCGACTATAGATACTAAACATTCAATCAAAGTGACCGAAAACTTCCAAAAGGAGCAAACATACGTTTGTAAACTCATCCGATTTGAATCAGCCCAAAATTTTGAAACTCTATAGCACACAAAAGCCTTTTCAGTTACACATGTTTTCATATCCAAAACTATACAGAATCTATAGAAGAATCCCAAATGTGGAGTTTATAGGTAACCTAAACACATAGCAAAACCAAGAGACTTTTAGTCCATCTATAAAAGCTCCATCAAGGCCAATGAAGTCTCACACAAAGCGGGCGAAAACACACCACAAATGAAATTCGCATTTTGGTGGCACCAAAATATACAAGTGTTCAATGGACTGGAAGAGAAGAAAGTGGAGATTCAAATCAAATTAATCTTGGCCTATCAACTGTTAAGGTAAACTATAAATCCATTTCTACAAAGTAGTACAGGAACTTATTCCTTCACCTACTGCTAGGCCTGCCAAACAATTCATTATACAGCCTACAAGCTATATAAGAATGATAAAATCTGAGTAGCAGTAGCATCAAAGTACATATCTAGAGAAAATTTCCAGGAACTACACAGTCAATGATATACATCTGTGCAAGGCATTTGCAATGAACAAACAACGTAAAGCTCAGGTCGACTAATATCAATGAACCGAAAATAGAACATCATTCCATAGCTAGAACATGATTCTCAGAGAAAGGTGCAGCTCGCTAATACCATCCTATGAAAGATTGGAACTTCGACAGAAAGACCATGCGATGCATAGGCATGGCATGCAAGCCGTTGTACCACCACTAAATAATAAACTCAAAAGGATAACAACTCTAAGTTACCATCGATCATCATATGCTCCTAAGTTTTAATGATACGAATATGCAGACATAAGGTCACGAATTATTGGTGACCCTGTCAAAACATAGTATTCGGCATCATGGTACATTCAATGGAAGACATGACAAAGACAAATATGGAATGAACATGATCCACAAATGCAACTGTTAACTAAATGTCAAACTGGTATATACGACGGTTATTTGTTACACTTTCCCTGTTGCGAGCCTAGCTCCAAATCTGTATCTGCACAATCAAATCCTTTTCTCTGCATGATTTTACCTTCCATGGAAATATGGAATGAACAAGAAGTATGTTCATTATTTCACCAAACGAAACTATCCACCCAAGCGCCCATTTCAGCGTTCTCGCCAGCCTGTACATTTCACCCTTATGGTAAAACATTTTAACTTGAGTTCATAGAAAGCATGAGCTCTATAGTTTTTAAAAAGCATCCAAGAGCTCTTAAAAAGCATACATAGTTTTGTAAGATAATATACTTGAGAAAAGCAGATATAAATTTTTTTTTCTCTAAAACAGAGAGGGTGAGACTTGAGAGACTATGAAAGAAAACAGAAATTGTATCATCCAGGCATAAGTATTAAGGCTTAAGCACATTAGCCCCGATCTTTCCATCTTCTGTGCCGCTATAATTATATAAGAGAGCACCGAAAAGGGGCGCAAGCAAGGGAGTGACATCCAAAGCACAGCATGTACAAGTCATTGCTTCTAAGTTGCCACCTCAGCTAACCTCTCACTGACTCAGGGTTAACTTGCCCACTGCTTCCTCCATGAGTATTACTGAACCCACTAACAGGCATGGATCGCTGAGCAAAATTTCTCAATACTTCCCTCTGACTCTCATCAGTATGCGGAAGACAGGCACGAATAAGTTCAACCGGCATCTCCCTAGTTATAGCTCTTGAAGACTCTGGGCCAGTTATGTCTGTGTGTGTTGGGTTCCGAGCCTTTAATGATTGCACTATGCTATCATATTTACATGCACAGTACTTCGTCAGGAGACCAAAGAAGGAGGCGAAGGAAGCTTGCCAGAGAGTTGGATTGGGTACGCTGAAGTTGCTGGCAACTTGAGGGTCTCGTAAGACGATGACAGCTCTTTCCAGAACGGATTTAAGGATCCGTGAGGCTCCATCTCCAGCAGCACTTCCCAAAGGACGCAGTGGTGGCTGCTCAGAGGAACAGACAACAGCAGCAAGACAGGCACTGAGAGAGTTAAGATCCATACCGCTGACACACATGCAGACTTTTTCAGCAACACCATTTATGGTGTCGACCGCTTCTTGATCAGTAGGAAGACCCCCAAACAAAAATCTCAGATGGCGGAAGATTGCCATGCAAACTATTCGCGAAAGCTCACTGCCATGTAGAAGAAGCTGAAGAAATTTCGAGATAAGCTTCCGACCTTTGGAGAGAGAGAGTATGCGCAAGAACACTATGTCATCCTTGGGGGACAAACCAACAGCATTGCTACTTCTTCCAAACGGGTCCACAAGCTGAAGAGAGGCTGCTAAGCCTTCTAATAGCATGTGGCGTTTCCCCCTAAGCTGACTTCCTCCATCATGGGGTTGAGTGAACTGTAACAGTCTGTCGATGTCATCCACTTCGAGAAGAAGAGACAGTGCATCCTCAATTGTGATCCTAGCTGCAAGCATAGGTTCCTGCTCCAAAGGCTTATCAAAAGATTTCTCTTCTGTGCCACCTTCTCCACAAGCAGATGGGGGAGGCTCAAGCTCAAGAAGAGCGCTAGGCCTGCGGACGGAAGAAAAGCTCACCCTTCCAAGAGCATCAACACGGAGATGTGGTTGTGAGTCAGTGCTTTTACGAGACCGGGAAGATTTTTCCCGTGTGTGGGATGGGCAGAACCGATGTTTTGACCTTGTTTCAGCAGATTTCTTCGCAAGACGGGCTTGGTGGTAATAATCATCTACATATGGATCATTGCCATGGGCAGCATGTTGCGTCTTAACAATGCTCTCTAAATCTTCAGCAGTCATGTACTTTGATCTGAACTGAGGCATGTTGCTCTCACTCCTATGGTTGCTAGCATCAGAGGTTTGATGAGATGAGCGTGCTGCAAAATTTCTGCCTTTCTGTCCGGATTTCGATTTTGACTCTCTCTTACCAGGTAATCCATATTTATTCAAATGTGATGGTGAAGGAAATGTACTATATATTTGGGATTGCATAGCTGACATATGGGCTAATGATGGCTGAACTGGGAAGTGAAGCCTCTGTTGCTGCTGTGGGGATATCAACTGTGGTGGTAATAAGCTGTTGTGGTACTGATGCTGCATGTAATCATTTACAAGGGTAGATTGATCCCCATGAATAAGACCAGCATGGTTACTCCACTGGTTTTGCATATTAGGAGAGTTTAAGTACGACATGTTTGCATTAGGATGGAACCCACGACGCAGAGACGGCAAACCAAGGGTGGAACTAGATGATGGAGAGTTGATCGATGCAGAGAAGGGTGATTGGGGTGTGCTAGAAAGGCGAGACAGATTAAGATGACGTAAACCATTCAGTGAACCTTCTGCAGAACCTGGCGGAGGGAAAGAAGTAAAGGACGACTTGGGCAATACAAGGGGTTCACTTAAACAGTGCTGGAGCTGCTGCGGCTGCTGCAGCGGGTATGAAGATGTTCTGCTAAGTGGCTTTGGTTCTTGGAGATATGTAGGAGATTGAGGGGGCAGTGAGGACCATTGATTGATTCCCTCATGATATTCCGGATCATTGATTGCTAAGTGGCTTTGGTGCTGGAACTGCTGTGGCTGCTGCAGAGGGTACGAAGATGTTCTACCAAGTGGCTTCGTTTCTTGGAGATATATAGGAGATTGATGAGGCAGTGAGGACCATTGGCTGTTACCCTCATTATATTCCCGATCAGTGAAATCAACATCATGGGCCCAATCTGCAGCGGAAGAACCTGAAGTAAACTGAATAATCAGAGCTCTATCCGACAAACAAAGATACATGAAAGAAATGAAAAACAGAGTATTTCAAAATAACGGCACAGAACATACAGATTCTGAAAATCATTTAAATTTAAAACTTCAAACCTTGTGCATGTGACACACACACACACACATTCAGTCTCATTCAAGGTGAACATAGACAGTAAAGGAAGATGAGGATTTCAGCTCACGCAGTAAGAAGAACATAGACAATGAGCTTCCAAACACAAGGCACAAAAAACTAAAAAGAAACTTTCCGCGACCAGTTGAAACGCAACTTCACATCATGCACAAGAGACTTCATTTTTTCCAGATTCTTTTATGATAAAGAAGGGCGCTTGCAGTTTAGAAACTACTTATCACGAAAGACATGGTCAATATAAGTAGAAGCCAATACCATGAAAAATGAATTCATATAGTTTCAAATCAAACACATAAAACACGAAATGCACACACAACTCAGCCTTTGGCAAAATCATAAGAACTTACTTCCCCTTGAGAAAGACCCAGATCCCCTATCACCAATAACTCCAGGGTGTGCTGGTCCAGGCACAGTTCTATTCAACTGCAAAAGGCAAACGGATGTAAATATGAGACAAGGTAAAGCTTGTAATGAGCTCTAGCAACTGAAAGTTTGTTAGGACTAATGGAACATTTCAGACTTTTGTGAAACCACACAAACCAATATTCTACTCGCTAACATACTTTGGTTATATAACACATCGCCGCAGATTGAGACAGAAACACAAAATCCAAGAATAAAAAAATAACAATTTCATGGAATCATAACGCACGGCCACAGATTGGGTCAGAAACCCCAAAATCCAACAGTAAAAACACAGTAGACTGTGGACATGATAAGTACAATGACGGAAGTCACTTCATCAAGAAACTTTATTACTGAACCTAGCATATAGATGGACATAATCAATCACAAGACATCATCTTTCAGGCAGCATAAGTAGGAATATTAAACAACAGAAACAGAAATGTAAGCAGAGATGGGTCCATCAGAACTCACCTTTGCGAATGTAGTAGCGAGATCATCCATATCAGATAATGATCCCAATCCTGACCCCTGCAGAAAGAAGAAAGAAAAACTTTTCAGGATAAACAGAAGCACTCCATGCACAGAAGTAAATGTGGCTGGGATATATTCAAGGAGTATCAAGTAACTATTCAGAGCATAGATATATAGCAGTAAGAAGACGAATAAGTATTCCCTCTTCAATCACTGGTGTAACACCAAAAAAAAATGTAAATAGCCACTAAAACAACCAAGTTTTATCTAGCATACATATGCAACACAAATATGCCCATGATGATTCTTCACTGTCTGTTACGCTGTTAAGGTTCACACATCTCCCAACTTGAAAATGCAGATTTAACAATCAATACGCCTCGTAACAAACCCAGAAGCCACAGACCTAATCATTTTAAGACCAAGAAAATTTTGAACCCTGAACTCCTTAAACCAGCAATGCAAAAGATCCAGTCAGGCCAGCACAACATTTTGTCAGACAAAGACTACTTGTGCAACTCGATTAACAGCAAATTAGCAATCCACAAGAAATCCCAAAATGCGAAAAGCTAAGAACCACAAAATCAAAATTCCACACACAGCAGAATCACAAGAAATCACTCATCATCCAATTATAATCCCAACAAAGACTTACATTATCTTTCCCAAACAGCTGGTACTCATTTAACTCATCTTCCCTAGGATACCCAGCTCCAAGTACAGACTCAACAACCTCTCCCCCATCTTCCAAACCTCCTCCAATTTCAGCTCCATCCAGTAAACCTTTCCCAAAAAATGCATACTGTGAGGCATCAAACAACTTGCTATCTGCATCAACAAAATCATTTCTTTAGCAAAACCCACATCCCAAAATCAACAAAAAAAAAACTACACCAAACCAGCTCAATAGCTCAATTGCAAAATCTTTAACCAAGACTCAACGAACCTGCAGAGGCTGAGCTGCTCGAACGGCCGGTTAAGTCATTCAAATCTTTTGCATTTGAATTTGATTTCTCCATGGTTATTGATTCTGAAACTGATTTCAAGAAGCAAAGCTCTTGCAATCACATAGAATGAGACCTGTGCCTATGGTTTCTTGTTTTAGGGTTTTGGACAATTTTGGAAAACAGCTGAAAAACACGGTAAACAGGATATTTCAGTTCCGATTAGAGGGTGGGTGGTAATCGGTGTGTATGTAATTTTGTGGGCTTATATATTGAGAGAGAGAGAGAGAGAGAGAGGGTATTAATGGTATGAATGTATAACAATGGTGACTGTGAGGTTTCTCTCTTCTCTTCTTGTATTGTACCCTTATATAATATCTCCTCTGGGTTTAAATTTACACAAATTTCCTACAAAAATGTGAGGAAACTGCACTTTGTTTCTAACATCAAAGGGAAAGGAGGTGCTTTGGAAATATGAAAGGAGATATGCGTGACGTGTTCGCGTGTTCATGACGATGTTCTGGTGGATTCGAGTGATAATAAATCAAAGGAAATAATGCTTTAATATATCGAGCGGTCACAGTTACTTACGTGTGTCTGAAAACAATATATAGGTGAGTGTGTTATAAATGCTGAGTGACGTATTCTGAACATCATTATGGTGAAAATTCGAGTAATAAGCCAAAGAAAAGAATGCTTTAGTAGATTTAGCGGTCGCGTTCTGATGAATTCGGATAATATAAAATGAAAATTTGATTTAAAAGATTTAACGGTCACAGATAGTTGCGTGTGTCTGAAAAAGTATAGAGATAAGTACGTTATGAGTGATGAGTGACGTGGTCATGACGTTATTATGGTGAATTCGAGTAATAAGCAAAAGGAAATAATGTTTTAATAGATTTAGCGGTCACAGATTATTACGCGTTCTGGTGAATTCGAATAATATAAAATGAAAGTTTGCTTTAAGAGATTTAGCGGTCGCAGTTACTTATGTGTGTCTGAAAAATTATATGGGTGGGTATATTTTAAATGATGAGTGATGTGTTCAGGATGCTATTATGGTGAATTCGAGTAATAAACAAAGGAGATAATGCTTTAATGGATTTAGCGGTCACAGTTAATTACACATTCTGGTGAATTCGAACAAAATGAAATGAAAATTTGCTTTAAGAGATTTAGCGGTCACAGTTACTTACGTGTGTCTAGAAAAATGTATAGACATCAGTACGTTATAAATGTTGAGTGACGTGTAGATTTAACAAATTACTTTTGGCACGCGTTTGCGTATCTGAGAAGTTATTCAAAAAGATTCTGAGGTATGATTATCATGTGATCCAAGATATGGATTTTACATGCGGTTTGGGGGCAAACTAGAAGTTTTACTTAGTTAGTTAGGCGAGGTGGTTTGTCAATTAACTAGGTGATTTACAAACGATTTAAGCCAGAACACCATTCACAACTAGCAAAACCGACATTTTAGTTAGTTGTGACATAGTTAATTTGGTCAATAACCATGTTTTATATTTAAAAGTCAATCACATACCCATGTATTAAAAATCAAATCATATACACGTGTATTAAAAATCAAACAATTAGGCTATGTTCCCTTCGTGTGAAACTACAAGTTCACTTCCATTCAATTTAGTTCAAATCCATTTAGGCATGTTTAGTTATATTTTATATTAAAATTGAATTGAATTGAATTAAATGGATTTGAACTGAATCGAATTGTTGTTATAAAATACAACCAATTAAGTTTGATCTGAATTGAATTGAATTAAATTGAACCTAATGAATTTTCATACGAAGAGATAGTCATAGTCCTACATGTGTCTGGAAAAGTATTTAGATCAATGTACTATAAATGATGAGTAACATTAAACTTTAACAAATTACTTTTAACACGCGTTCACGTATCTGTGAAGTTATTCAAAAAGGTTCAAATGTAGGATTTATCACGTGATCCAAGACAAGGATTTTACATGCGGTTTGGCGGCATACTAACAGTTTTACTTGTTAGTTAGGCGGTTTGGTTTGGCAGTGATCTAATTGAATTACATATAATTTAAATTGAAATATTGTTCCCAACTAACATCTCACTTAGTTACACCATAGTGAACTGTATATAAAAAACCATGTTACTCAAAATCCAACCCACACACTCATGTATTAAAAATCGAACAATTACATTAAATTATAATTTACGAGCAATTTGAAACATACGTTTTTCACTTTCGAGTTATCTAAAATTTAACATTGCGTATATCTGGATATCGATATCACTTCTTATCCCGTAGTGCTCAATGCCAAGTTCATAAAAAAATAAAAAATAAAATCTGTTTTTCCAAAACTTAAGATAACTATCGAAGAGGTTTTGGACTTTTGGTAATTATAATGTTGAAACTTATATATAACAGGCTTATTAGCATGGATTAGTTACCATATTTAGAGTGCTTAGACCTAATAGTTGTGCTAATCACATGACCACGTAATATAAGTACAACATTATCGGGTAGAACAAAATCAAATTTAAAAACATAATAAGAAGCTTGGACCGCATCTATGTACAGATATCGTTTATTATTTCTATTTAAAACTAATGTTTCCGGATTTAGGAAGTTTGGCCGGTTTAATGAACGCGTGGTATAGTAAACTTGCTAAATGTGTAACACATTTTTTGGAGCAACCAAATCATTTACTTGTCACAAACGAAACACGCTAACACCACGTGCAATTCATTACCTTTAAAATATCTTTTTAATAGTAAAAATACATTCAGTTGAATATATCTTATGGAGTACTAAAAATTCAATTTAGTTCGAATCGATTCAATTCAAATGAAGAAAATAGAGAATAATGACGCTTTCCAAAACCCAAGTACTTAAAGAAATTAGTAATAGTTTTGCGTGTGATTTAAATTTTATGTACTTACTAAAAAAAGTTAACATTTCATTGATATAGATTATAATATTGTGTTCAACACAAAAATAATAATGGTGTATGAGCTTTGATAATTTAAAAGTCCCACCTGTTTGCACAGGGGGACTGATAAAAAGTTTCAACAAGGAAAAATTATCCGTTCAACTGGACAACTTTATTGGGCTTCTTCTTTAACAGACCCAAATAAAAGTTAATATTTGATTAAAAAAGAATTGATCATTTACATTCTGAGCCTATCTTATTTAATTTAATTATAAATTTATCCATCTTATTCAAACAATTACACAATACTTCCCCTATTAGATGTTTTAATTACATCTACTTCCACGAATTTGACTTTTCGCTAATTAATTCGTGGAAGTTACTTTTTTGCCCCTAGTCAATTATCAGATTATTAGTTTGACCAAACACTTCGAATTTATTTAATTATACATTAGTCCCTAAACTTATTCACATTGCATAATTGACCCAAATATAATTCAAAATTTACCATATAAGTTTTTTAAATTACAAATTTTACTCAAACTCTAATAATATTTTTTTTCCTTTTTCTAAATTCATCAAGAGAAAAGAAAAAAAAAAAAGGGGGAAACACAACTCCGATCCGGAGCTGTTACAGCTCCGATTGGAGCTGGTTGAC
>JAQRGC010017315.1:0-11924 GCA_028659135.1 Plantago lanceolata | reverse complement strand
ATCATCTATGGATTAAAGATTGTCAGGTTTGTATACGAAGCTATTTCCTCTTCTAGTGTATTCATTAACTTTTCAAGATACAGTTAACAAAATAGAGGAAAGGACATTCATGGGGTAATTATGCAAATATTAAATATATATACATAAAAGTTGCGGAGAATCATTAAAAGGTCAGACAAATCCTGCCAATCTGATCAGAAACCAAAAATAAATTCAAGGGAATTTCAAGTCCCCCTGCTGAAGAACCTGTCCAGCCATGGACGTCGTAATCCCTCCCCGTCCTGCATCAATAAAAGATATAGCACATCATGACGCCAATAATTTATGAAAACTATATATACTCCGCGAGAATTAATTCAAACACTAGCATGCATGAAATCTTGTAAGGTACCGGTGTGGCAGTATGTCCTTAATTAAAATGTGGTTCTTCCGATCTTTAGGAAAAGCTGGTTTTATCAAAAGATTTTCGTAAAAGGGTAACAAATAATTAAAATCAGTAGCAGTAACATATATATTAGTACCTTGGAAACACTGGAAGTTCCTATTTGCGAAAATCCAGGAACTTTATGGAAGCATTCGTTGTATGCAGAGCCCAATCCCCATCCTGCACCAAAAGCTAAAGCTGCGCAGCGTGATGCAGGACTACCTGATTTGACAGAGTGGAAGCAATTTATCAATCAAGTTGACTAGTAAGCTCGGTGAAGCTTTGAGAGCAACCACAAAACCACATGCATGAATGAGGAATAATACGTACACAATGAAATTAGTGAATTACAGTAAAGGAAATAGAAAAAGGAGAAATACTCACGGAAGAAAAAAACAGCGGCATATGCGCCGGCCAAGGAACAGTAAAGGACGCGGGGAAGGGCCACCTCACCGCAAGCCTCACTTATTTCAAAGTAGCGGCGAAAGCCAAAGCCCATAGAGTCGTCCCTTTTTGCATCCGAATCGTACTTCCCTGGAACTTCAGCCATCTCTGATGATTCTCAAAATTGAGCTGTAACTACTAGCTTTTGAGCTGTGTTGATTTCGAATTTTATCGTCTTCTCCAAGGGTTTCGATCGTTTTGTGTCTGCAATATTTTCCTAGTTTTGAGGTGATGAGAGAGAGAATTTGAAATTATTTATAGTCGGCTCTTTTCGCAATTCCTTTTCCTATCTGGGTTTGAGCCTTCGGATTAGGGCCCAAGGCAGTTCAGTCAAATCGGTCCACTCAATGGATCGGCGGCCCTGGACCATGCCAAACCACCGGCCCAACCCAACCCGGAGGAGTCCACTCCCGCGCGCCTAAAAGATGTAATCGGGGAAGGATTCCTAATTCAATATATCTTCCAGAATCCTAATTTGATTTTTTCTTTTAGTTATTTAATAGCTTTCTATAGTTTATTTTGATTAGGTAACTTAATTTCTGTTAGGAATTTAGGATGGGGGGAGATAACCGAGTAATTCACCGTTCGTTATCGGGGAGATAGCAGTACATAGACGATATACGCCGAGTTCATCATCTGGCCCAGTAAGTAAATATGTAAAGCTCATTTTGTAGGACATCGTAGGAGAAAGAACTTCGGCGGTGGTGTTTCTTAACTTGATGTGGAAAGTCTCCTCACACAATTTCTTCAAATTGTAAGCGGCCAAACAGTTATCCAAAACCAAATTCATTGCAAAAAGAGCGGTACCTTTTTCTTGCAGTGAATCAAAATGCTATTTCTTGCATCTGAAGTGCCAAAAGATTAAAAGACCAAAATGATTTATGTACTTTTGGCGTTGAAAAAGATTCTGAATGTAAAACAAAACAGATCTTGCTGCAAAGTTTCTGCAGAAACTGAGATTTTATACAATGTAGTATTAACACAAGTCGGATACAATTTAGAGGTATTTTATACCATCAAGAATGTGCAGATCATCCCGTACAAGTATACACTATACAAGAATTAACAAGAACAGGGTACGTAGAGTCAGCAGACAAAACGATTTCCACTCTTACCACTACAAATCTAAGTTCTCGTTGTTACATTCAAGGAAATACTACTTTAGCATGGTTTTTCCCTCTCAAGAAATCGGACAGTCATGAGAGACCTACAGAAATTTGTCAAGTTAGCAAGCACAGTGGAACACGGCGTTATTGAAGCACCTTGTCTTGTTTTTTGTCTTCCTGACACCGGACTGTTTTCCAGAAGCATGTGAAGTTAAGGCGTCTGCATGCGTTTTGCCCATGATATCTATCTTCGGGGCTTCAAGGACGGTCTTGTGAGTAGACAACGCCCACTGCATCGCCCATATAGAAAGTGGCCTCATGTATACCAGAGACCGGAAGTGACCATCAGTTGTCCAACCTTCAGGGGTTTGAAACCCGTATCTGCATATGCAAAGATACATATCCAGTTATACATTTAGAGAAGTATCACACCTTGAGGCTTGAACCAAGCTCCCAAGAGAAACAAGATCCACACCCTCAAGGGCTTCTGTTTGCAAAAGTGGATATCAGATTTTCCAACTCAAAGTCTTTTTCTTGGGTTTCCTTGCCACTGTGTTGGTCTAAAATCAAGCAGTTAAGCTGCTGTAACTTGATATCATGAAATGGGGTGCTTTCGGTGCTTAAAGCACGAAAAGTCGGGATTCCAAACCCTATAAACTTGCTCACAATCATTTTTTTTCAATTGTAAACAAAAATCAAGCCAAACATACTTCCAAGAAACAATGCAAACACAAACAAAAGCTTACAGAAAAGTAATGTCGCATATTAATAATACGAGGACATGAAAACTTATAACTGATGCAAGAAACGTGAACATACCCGTATCCCTCCTCTGACCATCCAGCCAGGAATATACCTTCAGCAGTAGTAAAGGCTTCTTTCTCCATTCCCGCATGAATCATGGTGGCAGCTACACCATAGGTTACCCCAGTCCAAATTTCACGAGACTGCATGCATGTCTCGTCGACTTTACCGTTAGGATGCATTCCGTTTACTGCACCCATCCTACCCCCACGAACTTTCATAACATTGAAGTCGTGAACTTTTTGGAGTGTACTTTGGATCTTGGACTCATCAAAAAGGTTGGGCAAGCCTGATGAAGCTGTGTACCATTGGCCTGCCAGCTGATCCGCTTGAATTGATTTACTGTTGCTGCTAGATCCACTGTCATAATTAAAATAAGAACCATTCCACAATTTTTCTTCATAAACAGCTTTGGCTTTTATAAACTTCCCTTTGCATTTCTCTGCAAATGGTTCGTCACCTAGCTGGATGGCCATTGCTGCAGCAGCTTGAAGTGCACCAAGCCACAATGAACCGCAATAGGCGCTTATGCCATGAACAGTCCAAGCATCGTATGTTTGATCTGGGAATCCATCGTTTTCAATCATACCATCGTTATCCCGATCAAACTGGTCCATGTACTCGATAGCAGCGCAAACAGAAGGCCAAACATCTGCCCCAAATGAATAATCTCGTGTTGCAGCGAAATCTCTGTAAACTTGAAGAACAAACTTCGGATTTAGATCTTTCCATCTACTTGTGTCATGAATGTTATATGCATTCATTTCATGCCAGGGATCGTGTGTTCCAAGATCATGAGGGACAGCACCTTTCACCTTGCGAATACCCCAATTACCCTCTGCCAGAAATTTCACTTTTCTTGTATCCTCACACAAAACTGCTTTCGCAAAATCACGTTGGATGCTGAGCTCAATTTTGGGAAACAGTTCCAGAAGTGCAAAAGATGCATAGAAATGCACATCATATGTGCACCACATTATGTATTCTACACCTTCCAGATATAGAAACCTACCTACATCCTCAATGTCGTCTGTGGAGTCTATTAATTTACTAGAGGGAGATAAATTGTTATCTTCGCGATCCCCAGAGGCAGACAAGTCTTCTTCACCAATTCCTACTAGTTTGGGAGTGTATGCAGATGAAAGGCCATTTGTTGTAGCATCCTGTACAGCTGCAGCTGTTTTGTGAACTATCCTTTGTTCCGATTTTTTGGTTTTCTTCTTCTCTTTCAGTACTGCCTTAATACCACTTGATTGCTCAGCTGGTATGCTAGAGTCTGTAGAAAAAGATGGGTTAGCATGCTCAGTTACAAAGAAAGAAAAAAAAAAGGGGAAAGGGCAACTTAAAGACAAATTGAGCAGTGGTTTTCTGGCCTTCATAATTTTCAATTGATAAAAGATGGAGAAGAAATGAAGGCTCCCCAAAAAAAAGAAAAGAACATTTTTTTAGTACAAAGAGCTTCCATAAATAAGGGGTGCTGGTTGTTTTGCCTTTTTCTTTTCTTTCTTTGGGTTCAATATACCACAAGCAGACAAGTACAAATTCCATAAATTAAGAAAGTGATAGAGCTTAGTACCGATCCACACTGTTCCCCCAGCAACCAGAAAATAGAGCTCGTTGAAAAGGGTGAATTTGTACCTGCAAACATTGTGTAATCAGGTTAAAGGAGTAATAATCAGATGACGATATAACTTTACATCACTTTGTATAAGCAAGCATCCACAATCTGCAACGAGAAACAGTAAAGAAGCTGGCGAGGTTTGATTCGTTAAGAGACGGTAAATTTCATTAAAAAAAGAGAATGAGAAAATTTTCAAAACTGAAATGAGGCCTTTGATATATCCACAGAAATTAGAAAGAGACAGGGTATTCTTGAGTCTTGAACCAGAAGTTAAGTGCATATTTACATAAGAAGGTCATTACTCGATACAAGCAAGTAGCTGTTACTGAATGCACATTTCTACAAGGACTAACCATTCAGGAAGTCGATCATCTTTAAGTATTGGGTTCTGCCATTTTTCAATTTCTTCCTCCCAAAGCCTATAGTCTGTACACATTCAGAACAAGCAATAAAATACGCTGGCATTATATAATAATGTGGATAATGAAAATTCATAGGCAGCACCAATTTACGATGAGGGGAAGTTCAAATGGGGTTACTCACTTGTAAGTGCATCGTGAACCATGTCTTTGGCTGCTGTCTGAGAAGTGCCATAGAACTTGGTGTACCTCCTGGGAGCCCAATGGAAAAAAAGACAATGTGAGAATGTTGATTTAGCAAACAAGTGTACTGAATAGAATACAGAGGTAACCATAAAGAAGATGTACCCACGCCTGAATACTAACACATCTCTCCACATGCGGTTGAAATATATACTGATGTAATTTCCACTTTATTTTCTTACATTTAAGTAAGGAAAGAAGTGAACCGTGTGGCATGCTGATTTTCATGACTTACCTATGATATGACTTCCCCTTGCAAAATTTAACTTTAGGAGCTGTCCAAGCAACAGCAAATGCGATGGTGCACTTTCCATGAGGTTCAACCCACGTTGAAGCAGAAACTGCAGCACAAAGTGTTTCCCCTGGAGATGATGGCATGCTAGGCCCCTTATTAAAATTTTCTCGATCAAACTGCCCATCCTGAAGATTCAGAATATTGAAAAATGATAAGGATTGTATTATTACGTCCATTTATCCAAGAGCAAGCCAAAGTTAAACATATTCATAACATAAAATTGAGGTCTTAGCAACATTATACCACGCAAAATGGTGCAGCCATTTCCAACATGTTAATGCTGGAACAGCAAAATTAAATGGAAATCCAGTTCAAAGACACGCATCTTGATGCATCAGACAGCACTAATGATCTGAATATCGTTAAAATTGATGTATCATGTGTCCAATGGAGATCAAGTCCTATTCCTTGAAGGTATTTAGCATATTGGTGAGTAATGAGAAATCTCAACCCACTTGAGGTTTTTTTTTTTTTTTTTCTTTCCTCATCAGATGACAAGGTTAGTTCTTGAAAATATTAATTTCGAAGAAAGCATCAAATCTAACTCAGTCTAAACGGATGCAGATGTGAACTCTGACAAAATGTAGCTAAGCCTCCTAATTCTAGAAGTTGGGGTAAAGCAAAAACACAGATCAAATCATGTCAAACCCAGCGTACAAGTAAAAAAGATAATAGAAGAATAAAAAAAATATATATAAGGATAAACTCCTTTAAGAGATTCTGGACGAACAAGTGCAACATAAGAGAAGACACCCAAACAGGATGTTCACCTGCGCCATTTTACCCCACATATCTTTTGCAGTTATGCTGCTTCCTTCAGTCAAGCCAAAGCAAGGCAAAACTGATACATTCACATTCTGAGTTTCACAAGCAGCAATGGCATACGTCGCAGGAGGGTTACCTTTTGCTGTGCTGCAAGCAATAATTTCAAGTTAGGGAATAGTATTCTATCTTGTTAACTGGCTATATTATTTCACCCATCAACTATTAAGTTGGATTCAAGGATTTCTTTGAGGTGTAAACAAAATGATGCAAGTAAATTAATTGTTGTCTCTCCTTTACTCAAACATGGAGACAACCAAAATCAAACATGTAAACCAACTGTAATAATTTTAATAGAGTTTGGTGACTTGCTTGTGATGTAGCAGTATTCCAGAAACTCCGTCTTCACCTCTGAGAAGCAAAGAGACAAACACAAAATCAGTAGTGTCAATATCACACTATAGCGTAATACGAGAGTAAGAAAAAATTGCACGTGTAACAAAATTACATGAATGGCTCATTGACATGATCCCCAGAGAGATGAGAAACACCTCCGATAGAATTCTGTATCAAAAAATAAATAAACAAATTATTTAATTAATTAAAAAAAAGTTACTACAGCAGTACTCGATGTCATTGGCAACGATAGACTAACTGCAACAGTTAGAAGTAAGAACTCACCGCCCATGTGAAAAGAAGGCTGACCTTTGCCCTCTCCTTTCCCGTGTTCATCAACTGCAATAGATTAAAAAATGTCAAACCAAATAACAATCAACATCCCTCAGAAAATCAAAAGAACAAATATTTTAAGTAAATTCAAATATATATGCCCTGGTGTTGAACGCAGAAAACCTTTAACCAATATGTGCCTCCAAAAGCAGTATGCAGGTCATTTAAGACTATTGAACTACATATTCAATCACTAAGCTGCTATACGGAAATTTAAATATCAAGTATTTACAAGAAAAGCTTGATAAACCTGAGAAATCGATAAAAATAATGGCATTAAATTGAAAAGTGGGACCATATAAACCGCCTCTTGAATGAATGTGAAGAAATTTTACTTACAGTGTAAACAAAAACAGTTGCTGGAAGACTGCTTTCTTCATAATTATGTGGTATAAATGGTGATATCTGCCTACAGGAAATCTTCAATTCTGGGTCTGGTTCACCTGTGCGACAAAGAAGCAGGATAAGATCTATTCTAGACTAATTGATATATTCACCAGACAGAACCAAGTCCCAGTAGGTAGTTACCATCATATATGGTCCATGCTCTAGGAAATAGAGCATGATATGTTGAATGCTGGCCACTCAAGTTCCATCCCCATGATGATATACCTTGATCGCTAGATTTCCTGTGGGCAGATGATCCAATTAAAATATGGACATACCAAGAGACAGTGGTATTTATAATTGCAGTTGCCAATTATAAACTCAAATCAAAACTTTGGGGCAAATAGTACGGAAAAGGAGCTGCTATTATCAGCAGTTTAGTACAACAGTGAGATGGATACATTCATGTATGAATTCTACAATACGTTGAAAAGCTATGGCTAGAAAAGATATAGTCAATTTGATTACCCTAAACCTTCATGCTGGCCAGGAGATAGAACAGATGCGTACTTCTTGTTCCCACCATCTCGAGAAATGAATATCTGCATAATTTAAAGTAATCAAACAGTTGTAGCTTGTAACATATGAACAGTAGAGATGGGTTCAGTTTAGTGCAGATGAAGGTTGATAAGTTACATGGATGCCAGTGGATTTATATATTAATGTGAGGCAAATATCCATACCAAAAGGTTACAAATATACTATTTCTTGTTTCTTTCTTACATCTAGGGGAACTTATTGTTCAATATATACAAAAAAGAATAACATATTCATTGATATCTTGGTAAAGCCCAGAAGATATGATCAATCAAAGGGACTCACCGAGAATTGATTGGCCATCATAGGAGAAGTCTCGCACGTACCAGGAAGTATTTGGAATTGTCTGAATTCCCCTCTGAAACCCCTTGTTATGCTACCACTCCTGTGACGTAAATGAAACAACATCGATAGATCAAACAAACTGAAGATGGGGAACACCTAGTAATGCCAGTATAGTAAACTACCACTTACCCCATTCCGCCAAGCGGAACTCCTAATGACGCAGAAGGTTTGCAACTCATTCGAGTGAAAGGGTCTATTGGTGCTTTCTGTACAGAAGAGATAAATAAGTCCAATTTGAACTCTATTAAAAGCCCTAACGAAAATCTTCACCTAATTGCCTTTCTACATCTAGAATAACATCCACATGCCTAGGATTTGTCATACAGTACCACTAATAAACCACCACCATAGTATTGATAGTATTACAACATGACTTGAAAACACCAAACAATTCTGTGAAGTGGGCACTGACATTACAAATTACTCAAAAATTCTCGACACTAATGCAAACCACAAAGTACACTAGTGCTTTCCGACTTTGTAAGAGCATATAAAACAATGTGTTTTTCTTTAGTACGATTTATACAAAGTGGATGGTTTAAGATGCTATGCCAAACTTCAGTGAATCTCGGCGGCGTGCTACATTTGTATAAAACATAAATTCAACGAAACATGATCAAAAGCATAGACACTTTACCCTTCCATGAGATGCCTCTTCCCGTACGTAATGCCAGAGACGCAATCCGAGTTGAATCTAAAATCAACAATCACTGTCTCAGTCTCACAAACAAATGGATCAAAATTCGAAAACGAGCAAATGTATATACATATACGTGTGAGTGGCGTTAGTTACCATTTTGATGGCTTCCATGAAGGTAATACTGAATTCTTTAAGTAAACAAGCATGAGAATTCAACTTTCTTCTCCATGCTTGTTCAGGAGGAGCAGCACTGTCATAATCAAACTGCCCACCAAGACGAAAACAAAGACAATTAGCAACAAATATCATCTTCTAGGACTAGAATTCCAGCTAAACTTGTCAACAGAGCACATTCAATAATCAATATGGATCAATCAAATGTTACAAAAATAATAACCAGCCCAAATTCAAGAAAAGTAAAAAAAAAAAATAATAACAACAAAATCAGGTAAAAATTGATTACCAGCTGCAAAGTTGTTCTACGTATGTACTCCTCCGGCGGCCAAGAATTCTTTCTGGAATGAAATAAATTCCCACTAACCATCTTTCCCTTCCCGGCAATCCTTTTGGGAGTATTGAAAATATTCAAGATTGGATTTGTATGTCAAAAACACTGAATATAATCCAATGCCTTTGACATCAAATTTGATATACCGGAAAAGAACAATTAAGGAAAAAAAAACCCAGAAACTTAGCTTGGAATGGAACAAAAGAAAAATGGAGTTTTAAGCAAACCTCCTGTTTGTTGTTGTATTTAGTATTTATTAGAATAATATCTGTAAAATTGAGTTGAATGCTATAATAATAATAATAATAATCTAGAATCTAGAAGAAGAGAAATAATGAAAGGTGGAAATTGGATTAGACAAAATTGTAATCAAAATTAGGAACAGAAAATCAGGAGCTGGGGTTGAATGAGAAAAACAGATTACTGGTACTAATGGAGTAGTATTTTTCAAGATTGATGACTCCTCTCCTCTCCTCTCCTCTGATGATGGATGAGTGTAATATTTATCTTTCCTTTTCCGTCATATGATTATTTCTACTTTTATATTTTTGTATTTTTATTTTTATTTTAGTTTATTAAATTATTATTCGGTTAAAAATGACAAATGATTCACCACCTGGAAAAACAAGGTTCTGACGGGTTGCCAGGTGGTGGAATATAAGCACCATCATCATCAACTCATCATCGACATATTCATATTTACGCAACTTTGCTCTATCTTCGGTAAAATTCTTCTCTTAAAATTGATCTATAAATTTCCACTGGAATTAAAAAAAAAAAAAGTTTAATTAAAGGGAAAGTTGGCATATTTTTGCTGAAATAAGCAGCATTATGGTTGATTGCTTTCCGTAAAGGTCTTCTAGATTATTGTTCGGCTAATTGGCTTATTTAATGAAAGAAAAAACATTTTAAGTAATTAATTTACAGATTAATGGTTAAAGGTGTTTGTTTATCCTTTAGTTCACGTTTGGTATCCGTATTATTGTTGTACCCTAATATTCGCTTACACATGCTATCTTATTTTATTCTAATCTAATAATAATAGCCTCATCATCATTGAAAAGTAAATCATGTTTAGTCCATAAATAATTATACTTGTAAATCTTTAATTAGTTGTCTGTTTTAACGTCAAACAAAGTTATTTAGAAATGAAATATAGAAATATAAATTGCTAAAGTCTCATAAAAAGACTGATTTTATCAATATATTAAGAAAGTCAGCTTTTTATAACTAATTCTATTGTCATAAGTGGTTTTTAAATAGGGAGATGATAATGCCAAAGCAACTTTGATAATGCCAAAGCAATCTGCTATTTTAGGCAACTTCATTAATCAGCTTCTATTATACTAATTATTTCCTAATTACTAGTTTAATAATTCAAGTAATACAGATCCCTCAAATCAAATTAATGTGTACGGAGTATACAAAATTTTCTAGTAAATTGCACTTGCAAATCTATATGAAATTTACTTTTCAATCAATCCCTAAAACATTAAAAATGAAAATGTTACTCCGTATTATTTACTTGGGCGCCCTATTTACTTCTTTAACTAAACTTTTTCATTTAAAATATTTTCATAATTTAGTAAAAGATAACAATCCTACGTGACTGGTCGCTCATGATCGAAGTTAACACAATTAAGTGTGTAACTTGTTACACAACACATGATCGAAGTTACTTTTTATAAATAATATAAAGGCATGAATATGTACAACAAGTTTAATGAAAAAAATATTAACTTCATTTTTGTATTAGATGGAAAAAAAAGGTCATGTTAATTTGAATGTACATTTATAATATATATGTTGGATATGCAATTTAATACAGTAAGAAAATATTCTTGGATATTTTAATTGAAGAGAGTAACCTTATTTGAGAGTTTAAAAGTGAAGATGTCCTTTTTGTTATTTTACAAATTGGTAAATCAGTATTTAAGGAATGGAAATGAAAATCACATTTAATTAACTAAACTTACCTAAGTTGGCATAAAATTGCTCTGGCAGTATGATAACTGCTTTGGCATTATCAATTCCCTTTTAAATAAATCGGATATTTTTAAAAACCTGACTTTCCTAATGTATTAGAAAAGTCAGTCTTTTATAAGACTTACTCATATAAATTGGCCATTTGGGTTCATAAGCGGCTACTTTTCTTTCGGGCATTTGACTTATGAATCTAAATTTTACTTTCAGGTTTTCAACAAAAAACTTTTGGACTTAGTTTCATTTCTCCATTTTTAAGTTTTTAATCTAACATTTTGTCTCCTACTAACTTCGAATCGATACTACTAGTTCCCATTCTAGATGAAAGTTAAAAGAAGAACATTGACATAATAAAATTGGATGAGTGTGTCGAATACTAAATCGGAATTTCACGGCTTATAATTAAAAATTGTGGCTGAAATATATGGAATGGAACCACAATTTGTTGGATTTGGTGAATGAGGATTTTGAAGCCGGCCCACAAGAAATGGATGCTTCGATGTGGACTGTGGAGTGGATGAGTTTGGCGGTTTGGGAGCACTTTTATTTACAATATCGTTTTTATTTTTTTATTTTAACACTATGTGTTTAATTATTTTTGGGCGGTGCAAATGGGAACTCATCTTGTCGGCTCTCAAAACAATTTAGACATATATTAACTCTATTCTCTTTGTTTAAATTGAAATAAACTCTAATATAAAAAAATTAAATACATTTGAATTGAATTAAATTAAAAT
>JAQRGC010005469.1:0-10512 GCA_028659135.1 Plantago lanceolata | reverse complement strand
TAATAATAAAATAATAACACTACCAACGGTTGTTGGCTTAAGTGGTAAGGAACTTGAGTTCACTTAAGCAAGGTCTCGGGTTCGAGTCTTGTGAATGTAAAAAACACCGCTGGGAGAGCCAGCCCCTAAAAAAGGATCCGACAGTGCTCGGCTGGATTAATCGCTAATGCGGATACCATTACAAACCGAAAAAAAATAATAATAATAACACTAGACTCCATGGACTTGGACCACCATTGTCACGTATGGAATAGTACTAGCTAGAAATCACATTAATTTAGGAATAATTAACTTACGTTAATTAAGAATCTGTTGCTATCCAAATCAGTTTCTTACTAGACAGTTTCTACTAATACAAAGTCCAATTAAAAATCCACATTTGTCAACAATTCAACATAAATATAAAAAGTTCATTTTTTTCTTTTACCAGGACTTCTTTTGTACTTCTGTTCTGGTGAACTATTTTATATCCTATACGGCTATACCCAAACAAGGTTGACACAATTTGGCTGATACACAGTTTTAAATAGCCTAATTTTTTGAATAATAAGAGTTGGAGTTGCTCAAGTAACAAAAGTTGAGTGTGTATAAGTTTTACGGGATACTCGAAAACGAGAGGGTATAATTTTGCGGGATGGAGTGACTAGAGAATATCCGTAGTATTTGTTAATTAGGTATGTAATGGGTGATTAAGCATTAATTTTCAAAAGCTAAGACTTGATCGTCAGTCAAATGTGTAATGCAAAAGCGAGGAGACCTAGACCTAGAAGGATGGATCACTCTAATAAATTTATCAAAAGAAGGCCAGAATTTATCAATGGCGAAGAAGTAAATGAAGAAAAGGTCGATCTAGCTACAAATCCATCACCATCCATGGTCAACTGGACACTTTCATTCATGCATCTTTCAAGTCTTTAACGCCAGATTTCAACGTGAAAGTAATCTAGAGAGGAGAGACTATTCCATTCCAAGTTTATCGAAGTTAGCTGGCAGATGATAAGCTAGTCGATCAATGACTACTAACTAAGCTAGTAACGTATATAAACCAGATTACCAGTTATGATATCTTATAAGTTAACGGTTAAGCAATCACCCACGTAAATGACACATGAATGTTGTTGTTAAACTGGATCGAACACAGGACCATTGACAAACCAGCTGGGTCAATCTCCACTGCGCCACAATTTTTATACTTGGTACATCATAAATAGACTATTACGCTACTCATAAGAATCCCAGCTGGGTGGAGCTGGGACCCAACTTGGATTCGCCAGTGCCCAACAGCAGATGAACATCGACACTCTCAAGAGTTTCGACTCCAAATTTAATTCAAGCAAAATCGAAAATTAATAAAAATCACTGATCAGCAAGAGACCCATTCATATGTACCACAGGTTCGCTCGGACTTGAACATTATTTGTTAATAATATTTTCTTTTCACAACTGTAGCAACTAAACAATATCTGAGTTTTCGATTATTACTATTTCAAGGTGTTTCCCCATATACAATATATCTGTGTGGTGTGGTCCATTGAAAGTATAGAGCTGAATAAACTGGCCTACCTAACCTGTGTCTGGAAATATTTCCTGCCCAACCTGAATCCAGGCATCTTGTTCGAAGCTCTCGTCCACCTCAAGTTTTAGTAACACTCCGAAGTATATCTTTCCCTGTTTTCATAAATACAAAAGTGAGATGAAGTATAGACCTTGAGACAGAAACATTGCCTAAGAAGGAATGAGAGCTAACCTTTGATCTTCTGTAAGATGCTAAAGTAGACAGTGGCTCGTTCGACTTCTGTACCTTCCCGGCTTTGGAAGTCATATTGATCATCTGGCAACGATTGCAACCACCCAGTGACTGCACAAGCAAGTTTGACAAAGGTTATTTAGAAGACTCAGAATAGGTGTTCTTAACCCTAAATAAAACAATAGAAATTAGTCCTCCCCACAAGAGAGCTGGCAAATGCACCGACTAAATTGAAATTTAAAGATTCACATTAAAAGCAGCAAAACTAACCGAAAATTTTGAGTATCCAATCCTTATACTTTTCCACCCATCTTCTGCATAAGGTTCACCACCAGAGAAAACTAAATTGGGACGGAATCTCATTGGGGGGACTTCAATTGGCTGTTCATGGGAGTCTTCTTGTGCCTCTAAGAGGAAAAAGAAATAATGAAGAGATCAGTTTATGACACTTGAAGTAAGACAAATTTCCCAATCACACACACATTAATGCGAACATACGATGGTGCGCCCACTGGATCTTATTTCTATCAAGTATAGTTAAAAAAACTCTGCTGATGTATTGATAATCAAAGAACGTACTTGATCTTAATCTGATGTTCAGATCGGCAACACTTTCCTCGGATATTAGCAAAAACTGAGCTTCATTGACAAAATTCATTTTGTTCTCCGCATTCCTGCACATTTCCATGTTCCCGTTCCCGTTCCTATTTAAGCACACTTGTCTAGGAGAGGCAGAGTTCCTTACAAGTGTGCAAGGTCGACCAACAGCACTGCTAAACCATACATCAATCTCACTTGGATACAACTGAACTTCATACCTGATCAAAAAAAAATGTCACATAAGATGTTCTATAGATCAAAGATATCCTGAAATATAGACAAAATATTTACATTTGACGATATATCTCCACCAGTTCTGTTTGGGCACCAGACGAATCTGACTTAAGTTCGATCTTGAGCTTCTCTTTACAGCGAGGTGACTCAACAATAAGCATTCCGAGTTTGAGATCGATCAATGTAGTAATATGGCTCATTTCTGGAACCTAGTTCAATACCATTCAAGTCAAACTTAATGTTACTTGCTGATGATTCACAGCAGAACAAAATAATCCTAAACACAAATCGATTTCAACATTCAAAAGTTTTTCTAATCAAGTAAACAAAAAATAAGTAAAGTATGACACAGTCATGTCTTATGGAAAATGCACACTGCAAGAGCTTGGACATAATTTCTAAACTTGGTGTTGGTGAGCATCCATAGGTGACAGTTTACTCCTAAAGAAAAACACCATGGATTCTTGTTATCCTTTCTACGTGTTGGTACTTTTCACCCACGGGTTGAATATCACACTATGTCCCACAAGAAATATAAAAGACAATCATGGAAGGAATCACCAAAGAAATGGACTATTTACATGGACACACTCTCATGACTCAGAAATTACAGTCGTAGAACCAAATGTTGACAAAAGGACTGCAGAAGTGACAAAGGAGCAGTTAAATACTACGCAATTCACCAGTAACATCTTTTTGGAATTTACTGTACTTTTTTTTTGAAGGACAAAGAAGGTTTCTTCTCATCTTATACTAAGCTCAAGTGGCCCATTGTCAAAGGTAAATAAGTAATATGTAGACACTGAGAATTTTAGTGTAATACTACAAAATAACAATGTCTGTATCTGTATATAATTGTCCGTGCCTTGGGAGTCTTTTGAATATATTTCATCCCCACCCACCTCCAAAAAACCCAACACTTAACACGGGAAAGGAAGAGAAATAAAACAAAGAACACCTCATTCACCTTCTTTTGAGTCAAAACTTCTCCACTGAAGCTCTTGAGAACCCATTCCCTATCATGTAAGAGTCCTGAAATTTGTATAAGAATAATTCTACAATGAGTCCTCCATAACAAATGCGCACATAGATAACAGTATATTCAGCCCACATGCCAAAATTCTTCTAAAACATGCAAGTTGCATCTTAGAATGAAATGTTAACAGAAAAGGTACCGGTACTGCTTAAAGGCCAGCTCTCCACATTGAAGCCCGCACATGATTTTATTGGATAAACAGTAATAGATCTGAGCAAGTATCTTGGAGAAAATCTTCCATCTTCTGAATAAGAAAGAAGTAGACATTTAATATTAGTAGAGAATAGATTAATAAACACAGAAATCCTTTAGACGAAAAAGACTACAGACTAAAAGACTTACAGAAGAAAACTACAACCTTCGATCTCAGGAAGAAAAGGTTTTTCTCTAACTAAATCCAAATACATAGGTTGAGGAGGCAGTGACACAAATGAACTCTGAATCAACTTCAAAAAGGTCTGCACACAGCAACTCAATTAATTCAAAATACAATTGTCTGGGAAATGACTTGCTTAAGAACTTCGCGAAACACTTCAATTTTCTTCAATTTAAGAAAATAAAATCAGAAAAAAAGATTGCAAATTTTGGCAAACACAGAAAAAATTGTGCTATTGATCATCAAATAAATACCCTGGCATCTTCAAATGTTGACATATAACCAAACGATACTCTTACTGCTCCGGTCGGCTTTCCATGTAACATATCTTGATCGTCCCAACAGACATGCCCTGCCTAAAAGACAAAAGTTATGAAATACACTATAACATCCAGTTATGTGTTCCACATAATGATAGGATAGTTGTTTAGTGAAACGTGTTACCTCGATATTAGAAAGAAGGTCTGAATGAGACAAGCTGAGATGCTTTGCACATGCACCGGGATTACAGAAGCATCCTGTCTAAGAATATACAAAGAGATTAAAAAACCACCAATATGGAAATCCAAAGAGCCCTACTACTACTAGAAAATTCTGAAAGCTGAAAAAAAATGGTCGAAAAGAATTATTACCCGCAACTGAATATTAGACAAAGATGCCAGTTTTTCAACCTCACGATAGCCAACCCATGATCCATCAGGTCTTTTCAAGTTGAATGACACTGTTGGACCCATTTCATTGGATATTAGCTGTGATAAGAAGAGCAATCGGAGTGTAAGTGAGTAACAGCTGAATATGTAAGAAATAGTACATTAATTATTTGGAGTACTATGAGCTCTTGAACTTTCTGTATAATGTGTATGGGATAACAATACTGACCTCAGACTCATTTAAGCCATAGATCACTGAAACAGGGTTCCCATTTGCATGCCTCAGATTCAAGAGAGCACTCCTAACATAGTTAGCCAGTGATGTAGTGTGCCTTCAAAGAGAAAAGCTTATTAAAAACACAATAACTGAAACAATAGAAGGCATACTATGCTACTACACAAGTATTTGAACTTTTCGGAAAAATATGTACTAGGAAACTAACAGAGCAAGCCATGTATGTACTGCAGAAAGTTTCACTTTTGTGTATTCAAGTATTGAACCATATCCTTCAGAAAACTAATTATTGAAAAGTTACTATGAGGACGAACTAGAACCTTGATTACTGATCATAATCACCAAAATACATAACAGGGAGAGTCCAACAAATACAGTCAAACCTTGTATTAAGATCATGAATACCAAATTGAAAAGTACATATAAGAAGGATCATCATGTTTGTTGGCTAAGTGAAATAAATGAACTACTCCTCTTAATCTTTCTAAAGCCATAAGATTTATGTTAGATGGATTTTTCACTTTTGTTGCACAGACCAAGAGCCTAAAAAAGGAGGCTCAAGACATTCGTCGGCCATCGTTCACTGCCTAACAGGCGGGGTTTAGTCTGACAATATCATTTGACTGTATGAATATTTGTTTGTTGCCAAAACACTAAGTTTAACCCCTACCTAGAAATTGCAGTCATGGTTAATGAATTGAGGATCTTGAATCCATGCTGAAGGGATGCAATGCTCAGAAACGATATGGTCCCATCCTCAAGATATTCCTCAATGCCTTCTCTTCTTTTATAGAAGTCCATATCTGCTATTGAAGCTGCCACTGTGCCTGAAACAATTCGGAATTCATTTACGAAAAGAAAAACAATGAAAAGTCTACACTACAAATATCAGATCATGATACATATCTTTAAGAGGAAGTCCAAGAACAAACCTCCACTAAAATAGGATTTCTTCAATAACTTAGCAGCACCTGCCATTGTTTTGGGTGGAACAGCAGATGTTAGTGTTTTTCTTTTTCTTATGAATAATACAAGAAGAAAATTTTATCTGTCAACAAATTAGTCTTCTTTGAGAATCTCAAACAATAAAGCTCAAAAAAATGCAGGGGAAAAGAAAAGTATTCAGAAGCGCACCATTTCGGACAATAAGTGCTCCAATTCCAGTCGGATAGCCAAATAACTAGACAAAAGAGACATTGATTGTAAGATAGAAGCAACAAATGTGAAGATCCTTAACTGGAAGATTTTTGCATATACCTTGTAGAAGGAAACAACAACAAAGTCTGCCTTGTATTTAGATAAATCAGGTGGGTCTGTTGCACTTCCTTTTGCAGCATCAATCAGAACCAACCAGCGGCCACTGTTTACATATGTTAAGCCACACATATCAGGCTACCTATTCCACTTATGAGCTTCCGTGGCAAGAAAGCACAAAAGTTTTCTTTGGGTTGGTACTGTATACTAAAATTTGGTGGGGATATTTGAACGGACTAGCAAACAAATTGAACTATCATAACTTCTAGTAGCTAGCAGTAGCAGACACTTATTTTACCCCAAACAATAGGTAAAATTTCCAAAATTGGCGTCATCTCTCACTTATGACATCCCGTTCAAATTAATGGACTGACATTTTACCAGACCAACTCAAGACAAGGAAAAAAAGAGGAAGTAACATGAAGGACAAGAACATCAAGCTGTAAAATTGCATTTTCTTGTTCCACCAAAAAAAAAAAAAAAAGTGAGAGAGAAGAGCAACTCCTGTTACAGTGACAGAAACAAAGCTTCATAAACTTGCATACATTGATGTGATTCTCTATATTGGACATATTGGATATTTTATTCTTGTGCGTGTATATAGAGAGCAAGAGAACTGATTAACTCATTAGTGGAGTAAGAAATAGGGGCACACACTTCATGTTCTTGAAAAGAGAACAAAAAGTAAAGCATAGAGATAGCAGCTCATATACAAGTTGGAAATAAAAATGCTCTTAAGCAATTGGAACGTATAATTGTAGCTTGTTTACCTGTGAGACGGATTAGTTCCAGGCATTACACAGGAATCTTCCTTGACAATGTTTACCAGGTCTAGGTTAAATTTCACACCTGAGAAGTTGCACTCTGATGGAAATGCAAATAAATTGTATGTATCACCTGTAACCAAAATAAAGTGGTGCACATGAGATAATATCAACAGCTCTGTAAAGATTGATTGATACAGGTTGCGTAAGAATGGGATGTGGTAAACAAATCAAACTAATAATTTAAAAAAAAGAAAGCAAGAATAAAAACTATTTATTCAGCCTCCCTGTGGGAAAGAGGGGCAAAAACTCAACTGGTTTTTTCACTTTTATGACACCTGGTAACATCTCTCCTCTGTATATGGCGTGGCGTCAACTTAATATTAGATTTTCCATTGTGTTCTTGATCAAAATCATCACTTTGTTCCACATCTACTGCGAAGGCTGCAGCACCTTCTCTGAGGGCATATCTAACAGACGTTAAGGAAACCAGTAACTCCATGATACAAGGAAAGCTATAAGGTATTATGAGAAAATAAGCTTATCGTTCCCGGTGCTAGAGGGTCAACATAGCTTTCAGATAATTATCATCAAAACGGCAAGATCAAGATCACGTTGCTTTGCCCATTTTCCAAGACTTAAACATCTACTATAACTTATACCAAGAAAGATATTTAAACAAAAAGGATACTCTCTGATTCCTAGAACACTGTTGTGATTTTCCACACTATATGCAAAAGTACTCTGTCCGCTCCACGGAAATGTCTCGCCAATGAGTTTCAAAGCTGCAGTTGCCCCAGAAGTAAATATACACCTATATTCACTAGCCGGGGCATTGAAGAAATTAAGGACCTGGAAAAAAACCCAGAACCATTAAACTATGCTCTATATATATTGCATTAGCCCACTTTCTGTACCAACAGACTGCTGGATAAACAATACTTCTAGCACAAAAGTAAATTACCAAAACACAAACTAAAGAGATGTAGAAAAAAGAGACAGTACATGCTAGTGATTTACCTGCAGGCGAGCATCACCGACAACGTCGCTTGTTGTCACACTGCAGCTACTCTGGCTATCTAAGTAATTCTTAAGTTAAGGACACTCCACCTTCACTCATTCCATTCGACAATATGAAAAAATCTACACTTCATTCAACTAAAAATATAACAAAGAGATAGGATACGGGGATTTCCGTGGAGAGTGGAATTCAAATCCTTGAGAACATCCTCCAATTGTTTCTCGGAATGCAATGTCGCTCCAGCATGGTCCAAGTACACCACATCTATGCAGCAACAACACATAAATAAATCCCAATCAAGAACTCACACAACTAAAAAAAACAAAAAAATAAAAAAAACTAGTTAAACAACAATTAGTCCTCCTACAAAACATCTCTTTACCTATAGAACATTCTAATCTAATGAGAGAGTAGCTAAATAAAGATTTAAATTGAACACCTTTGATCCCAACTGCTTGATAAATATCTAACAAACATGAAAACTAGCAATATTTGGAGCTTTTACATGACCAGTATCCATTTCTACACATAGAGGAGGTGGAATTTTCAGCTTAAAACCTACCTATGAAATACTGAAGTTGATTTTTTGGGCATAGTACAAAATAAATATTAAAGATGAAGAGAGCAAAATCAAACCGTTCAATCGTTTGAATTGAGTAGCTCTGAGGTGGTCGATGCTTATGGGAGCATTTGGGTAGCCGTAATCTTGACCGAACTGCTCCAAGAATCGATTCTTCTCATGGTCGGTGGCCATTTGTTGGAACTGAAATAGAACAGTAGACGTCTCTGGGTGAAATACGGAAGTGAAATTTGACAAGAAACTCACAAAAATGAGAGTGAAACGAAATCGAAATATGAATGGCTGCTCAAGTATCTTTGTCTCCGTCTTTGGAATTTAATTTAATTTAATTTAATTTAATTTAATTGGTTTTCTCTATTAATTACTCTACTCGATCTATAGTTTAGTTCGGCGTGACTAATCACTAGACTCGGTCGATGATGGTTTACAGTTTTTCATTTCCACAATTTTATTGGAGTTTGTCATAAATTACACACACATGCTTCTCTTTTTTCCTTCTCGGAGTTTTATTCCAATGGGTTTTCTCCAAAAGATTTTTAAAGAGGCAACGAGTGGGGATTCGTCTACCTAGATTATGTTGGTGAGGGTTGGTTAGGACTCGGTTGGTTGTATTGTGTGTACCCCTAGTGCACACTTGTTTCCAGTTTAATAAATAAAACTTTTTGCTGCTTCAAAAAAAAACATGGTTTTGAATATGTCCCGAACCTAATCCGCACCGGATACGTACATACGTTAAAATTGAAAATAAAAAAACATATTTAATATGTAAAGTAGGTTTATAAAGTTTTAAAGAATATAAATAAAGGCTCCGTTTAATTCGAGAGTTTTTTAACTGAACTGAACTGTACAGAATTGAATTATAAATTTAAACTACCTAAATTGAATTAACCGAACACAACTCAAGTTAAAGTGAACTGAACAGAGCTGATGAGGATAAAATATGTCCAAGTCATGAAGGACGATTTTACACAGATAAAGACGAAGTGCCAAGCTACAAATAGTTCCACAACTAACTTTTACTAAGATACTTGGAAACTAGGGGGGCATATGATGAGGATAAAATATGTCTGATTCAATAATAGCGACTTAAGGCGAACTAAGAGCACAACTAAGACCCTAGCCTTGGAGGTCCAATATTCGTGCATCCGACCATCTGGGTTCAAGCTTCGAGCTCCAACCTTCGAGTACAAACTTTGAGTATCCCTCGTCCGGGTCCAAGCTTCGAGCTCCGGCCTTGCATAAGTTCAAGTTCCAACCTAAAGTGCCCATGGTATGCAGCCCAAGTCTCTACTACATACATGGGCCTGATCAACTAAAGGCCCATGAGTCCAAGTGATCACACGTGTAAGAGTATGGAACGTACACTTGGAACTTATCCAATGGAGTATAATCCAAGCAATCTCCTATAAATAGCCTCTCCGGGCCAAGGTAAAAAGTAAAACTAAGCTCTATCTCTCCATTATATATTTGGGAACTTCAACCCCTTACAAGTAAAGTCTACCACCGGTTTGTTCGAGGCAAACCGATTTTGTAGTACTAACACATGTTCAAGCTAAAATACTCTCCAACGGAGTCGAGCCTTGGGAGCTCGAGGGAAGACACTCCAACGTACGTAGTCGAGCCATGGGAGCTCGAAGGAAGGTGCTCCAAGGAAGTACACACACTTGGGTGCTCGGAGGATGATACTCCTGAGCTAAGTTACTCACCGACGAAGTCTAACCTTGGAAGTTTGAAGGAAGTCTCTCCGAAGCAGCTATCAACGAAGTCCAACTTGCCTTGGGAGCTCGAAACGTGGTCTCCAATTTTACCCTTGATTGAGACAAGACAACCATCTCATTTCGACACTCACTCACTCACATCGGGTGACTTGTTGGATTTGGATTCACCCACCTTACTCGCTTTTGGCATGTATGCACAATTAATGATGAACACAAGGAGTCGACCAGGATAGTCGGACAGCCTCTCGAGCAAGCACGGTACAAATCAGTTTGATAAATAAAGAAACTACTTCAAAA